>KQ995765.1:98372-127694 GCA_001598015.1 Dorcoceras hygrometricum | reverse complement strand
ATGTTCTGAGCATGCAGATAGATAGTGACCTGGTGATCTATCGAATACCCTCCTTCGGACTTTCCAAGTGGTTACCATTTGTCGAGTGGATAAGTCCGAGATCTTGGTTGTACTGATTAGTCCTCACGACTCGAAACGTCATTGAGACTCTACATGATAGGAGTCTCACTTTGACCCGTTTGTCGACTCACTTGGGGTCATAAGGCGTCGGGATTGGGTGAGACCCCGATGCATGTAGGAGTCGATGCATCGTTGTCGAGGATTCACCGCTCGCAGACAAGCGTGGATATCCTACGCTATCTGAGGGGATAATAGTGTGCAAATCTCTGGCCAGAGTACTAGAAGTGTTTTAGGTAAATGTGTTTACCTAGTTACACTCGCGATGTCACTATTCGATCTCCAAGATGTATGCATAGCTATCGGATCTCTAGCGACTCTCGATTTACCAATGGTCGTTGATCTGATCGGGATATATGGATTGAAAGGACCGTACTGTACGCTAACCACGACCGACTGGTTCTTGCAGGAACTATCAGTGATACCTAGGGGATCATGGGGCGATGTTGCTAGACGCTTTACCATGATCCGTTGGGCAGGTCCGGAATTGTGATTCCGGAGCCACAATGGTTGTGGGCCCACGGCTAGCTGTATCCCTGAACCATTGAGGGTCACACAAGTACTGGATTCGAAATTCCCGCATGGATACTCAGCTCAATGTGTTGAGCACGAGAAGAGGATTTTGGGAAGTGCGACTTCCTAAAAGTCAACAGGGGTCAAACCGGGATTTGACGCTGTTGAGGGGCAAAACGGTCATTTTGCTATTTGGGGTTTGATGATCTGAAAAATTGTTTTTCACATCATAACATTCAGTTTTGGAAACTGAGTCTATCGATCCGATCTGATCGGCGATCGGAGTTACGATGAAGTCGCAGCGATAGATATCGTCATTTGGACCCGGGCCCGTTGGACCGGCTCAAGTCCATCTTTAAGTCTATATAATGGGACTTAATGACTTCATTAACACTAACTTGTAACACTACATTCATAGACCTAACCCTAAAGCAATATACGCGCCCCCCTCCCTTCCCACCTCCCGCCGCCGCCGTGCGCCGCCCACCGCCGCTTTCGGTTCGGGCCGGTATGCGATGTCGGGCCCGATTTTGATCGATTTTGAAATTTTAAGTTTTTGGGCCTAAAATTAAACCCAATCGGGCCCGGTTTTGGTCGGTTTTGAAATTTTAAGTTTTTGGGTCTAAAATTGCTTTAATCCTAATTTGATACAATTAAAATTAGTAAAATGTGATTTTAATTATGAAATGTGATTTTGTAATAAAATATGATTTTGTTTTATCGGCAAAATACGATTTTATTATAAAATACGATTTCGTAATTAGAATATGATTTTACGATAAATAATTAGATTATTTAATTATGCATGTTAATTAGATTAATTGCATGATTGGGATGATCGAGAGCCGTGCCCAATGTGTTAGGTGTATGCAAAAGGTTTTATTTGATTTCGGTTTTAATATATTTGATTATCATTTAAAGTGGGCCTGTTTGTGGCCCGTTCCCACCCCTTGATAAATGTATCCCTTATCTGTCATAGCAATTTAAATGTAAATTACTAGATTTAGTGGGAGGACATCCGAAGACGGTGGAGATGACGATCAAGATATTAAAGACTGAAGATCTGTAAAACCGGAGAGCATTGTAATAGGATTGCATTGCATATTGCATTACCCCTAGGATTGGACCCAGGTCCGTGGCTGGCAACCACGGACCGCATAGCTCTCGCGATCGATCATCCCAATGTTTATTTATATATGTGATATATAGATTAGATGAATCCGCATGTTTGCATGTTTTAAATTAGATTTAAATGTGCATGAGACCAAATTTTTCAAAATAAAATCCCTCGTTTTAAATTTGATTTAAAACTCATATCAAGATAAAAGTTTATTCGATAAACTAAAGGATATTTAAAATTGTTTAAATTAACCCTACCTTCCATCAACAATGGGTGTACGTCGATGCTACCCGTATACATAGCCCGGCTCATATTATTGTGGGGGTCATGTATGCCGGAAAGCTGTCCACGTCATTGACAACTGTTGTGAGTCGGTCGGAACTCCTTTTAACGTTGGCTCATATTATTGGAGACGTTAAGGAGACCGTCCTTCACGACTCAACATTGATGGGTCAATCTTGACACGTGATAGTAAACGGCGTCATATTATTGGGCCCTTACTGGACGTGAGGTAAATACATGGATGTTGCACCGGCTGCAATCGGAAACTACCTTTTAAGGGTCATGGATGGCTGATATTATTCGGGTCCATGATCGCTTGATTGGGCTCCGTGTACCCACTAAAGAAACCTGTTTTCTCGATTTCATTAGAGGGTGGTGAAATCGTTAAAATGTAGGAGGGTAATTCATAAAACTAAATGACCATGTTTTATGTCTTAGCGTCTATTATTATATAGTTAGTGACGGCATGTCTGTTTTCTTTTCAGTATAACTGCTATAAAATGGTTTCAATGAAAAATCCACTTGCTGCTATACTGGATAGCAACAGGTTCACTGGTCTTAACTATCAAGACTGGCTTCGTAACCTTAATCTTGTTTCGGCTTCGGAGAAGCTTGTCTATGCGATAGAGAAGCCCCCTCCGGAGGAAATCATGGGGCGATGTTGCTAGACGCTTTACCATGATCCGTTGGGCAGGTCCGGAATTGTGATTCCGGAGCCACAATGGTTGTGGCCCACGGCTAGCTGTATCCCTGAACCATTGAGGGTCACACAAGTACTAGATTCGAGATTCCTGCACGGATACTCAGCTCAATGTGTTGAGCACGAGAAGAGGATTTTGGGAAGTGCGACTTCCTAAAAGTCAACAGGGGTCAAATCGGGATTTGACGCTGTTGAGGGGCAAAACGGTCATTTTACTGTTTGGGGTTTGATGATCTGAAAAATTGTTTTTCACATCATAACATTCAGTTTTGGAAATTGAGTCGATCGGTCCGATCTGATCGGCGATCGGAGTTACGATGAAGTCGCAGTGATAGATATCGTCATTTGGACCCGGGCCCGTTGGACCGGCCCAAGTCTATCTTTAAGTCTATTTATTTAGACTTAATGACTTGATCTAATAACATAATTTTCATAATCTAACCCTAGACTCAAAAGAAAACAGCCGCCACCCTCCTTCCCTCTCTCACGCCGCCGCCGCCGCCGCCGTGCGCCGCCGCCGGAAAATTGGTTTCCGGCCAACTCGACGTGGAGAATCCGTTCGTGCTGATCTCGTCAGGGCTTCTAGTGCAGCCTGACGAAGGATTCTCGGATCTGGTCGTGGACCGGATTGGCGTAAACTACCGCAATCTACCGAGAAGAGCCGGGTTCTTGAAACACCGGTTGGAGCCAGGCACAAGTGCCAGCGAGGTAACACGCTAAAACATCCTATGAATGTCGTAGTATGTTGATTATTTTTCGTATTGATCGCCTCCCGGTTCTCTGTTTATTGTTCTTCCACTTCCTGACCGGGGGGCGGATCCGGATCCCCCAACATTTGGAACTCACTGTCTCTACCACATCTGATGAAGAGTCAATGTCCCTTGAGGATATTCTGAAACAGATTCCAGCAGACGTGATGTTGCCTTCAGTATCTGCTGCAGAGATTACAGGAATCAAATTCGCACGTAGCATTGAGATTCCGGAAGTCCACGAAGGTGACTGGTACAAGGACAGTCTCCCTCTAATTGATACATCTGAAAAGGGGAAGGTGCCTCTTGTTGAGGATACAATAAAATGGCACCCGGCCCGGGTGATGTTCAGTTTGATATGTGCAGATATAGACTTCCTTGTACAGCTTTGTGAGAAGGTAATAGCAGATGTTGTCTCGTTCTTTCATTCCTTCAGTTTAAGTAAATTAGTAGATTTTCAGTTAGTAAAAGATATTATTGTCAAGAGAAGCAATTTTTAGCATGGGCAGACGGATTCATTGGAGACAGCTTAGACTTCCTTGTACAGCTTTGTGAGAAGGTAATAGCAGATGTTGTCTCGTTCTTTCATTCCTTCAGTTTAAGTAAATTAGTAGATTTTCAGTTAGTAAAAGATATTATTGTCAAGAGAAGCAATTTTTAGCATGGGCAGACGGATTCATTGGAGACAGCTGTGAGGCGACGGAGTTTACAATTTCCAAATACAAAGAGATGCTTCCGAGGGAATTCTTGGAATCCCATCGCCAACATTTCCAAGCTGGTCAGCCTTTGACAGCCATCGATCTTAAGATCAAAACTTTGCTCTCCAATGCTTACCTCTTGGCATTCGAGACTTTACAAACACAGATGAGGATTCATGGGCTGAAGTAGGAACACATTTGCAGTTCAAGACTGTTTGAGGGAGAAACCAGAGATCGTGGTGCAGTGATTGCATGATCAAATACTTCCACCAGGTCTCTGTGCTGGCTTCGAACCAAGACCGTGGTTGATGGGTCTTGGGTTATTCAAGAAGGCAATGACTTATGGAAGCGCCTGCCCAAGCGAACTGTCTCTCTCGAGATAGAACTGTCACCACAGAGGAAATTCGATGATACTCTTGCCCCCGTGAGTGAATTTTTCAGAGTGCTTCACAAACACTGGGCTGAGGTTTGTATATAAGTTGTACAGTTTTCTATAGTTGGTAGTTTGCAACCAGTTGGATCACACAATTTTTGTAGAGATATAGTAGCCGTAAGTACAGTAATAGATATCGCCCGAGATGCCGTAGATTTTTTTGGTGTTTTTCGCAGAGGTCCAGATGTACAGATGATTCTTTCAGATTCAAGTTGTTCCAGTTCTATGTCCACTCATCCAGATCCTGCTGTTTTTGCTAGTGTCTCTCAGCGTCCCCTGGATACAGATTTGACTTCTCCAAATCCCAGTACTACTGATTCTTGTATATTCTTCACTACAGAGGACACTCATATGGGGGTCGACTAGATTTTGATGCCTACTGCAGTTACGCTGCAGGATTTCACAGAGCCACTGGCACAGCTCTGCGCTTTAGTCAATCAGATTTCAACTGAGCGTGTGCAGAAGAGGGATGACTGGAAAAAACTCAAGGATATGCTTTTGCTGGAAATTCGGAGCCTTGAGAAGAAGGTTACTGAGATGTTAGAACAACAGGACAACCTCTATAGAGGTCTGTTTCAAAATGTGCGCCAGGAAATTCTGATTCAGAAGATCGCTCTGTCGCTGGACATTGTGGCATATCAACGAAAGCTCATCACTCAACAGGCTGCCGTAGCCACATGACTAGATGATACTCGAAAGGATGTTGATGAAACCAAAGCTGCCCTCTCGAATGCTTTATTGGAATTCCATGCGCAAGCACAATAAAAATATAATAACCTTTCCTCTCATTTGGGTGAATTTGTTGCCTACATCAACCGAGATGGTAATGACAAAAAGGGAAAGGTGGGAGTAGCAGCCGTGGAACACAGCCTCCTCCGGATGATCGTGGAGGCAGACCTGGTTCTGGCAGTGGAGACAGTAGGAGCGGTTCTTCAGGTAGAAGATTCTATAGAAGTGGTGGATCTCACAGAGGGTCAGGAAGAGCTGGATATTGGCTAGGGGAGAAATAGATTTCTTTTCAGTGCCTTGTACAAATCTTTTGTATTTTTATTCGTGTTGAATATATAGAAGACTTGGTTACTTTTGTCTCTTTAAGTCAAAGGCTGCTAAGTTTTGTCATCAACAAAAAGGGAGAAATTTTTAAGATAAAATTTAAAAGTTTTGGTGATAACAAAAACAAAATAAGAACTGAATCTTTGTGTCGGATTTGGACAGTCATCATGGTTAATAGTTGTGGCTCAGATCCGAAACCCTTGGAACAGTGTACTCAGATATCGGGTTGAAAGTTTTGTTTCAGAGACTATCAGATTTGATTCTTCAGTAAAGAGATGTTCAGGTATCAGTTATCAAGTTAAGTCTTCAGGAAGCCTATCAGATTTGAGTATTCAGGAATATTTCAGTTGTCGTCAGGCATTCAGATTTGAGAATCTTCAGAAGTGAATCAGAGGCTACAGTAACAGAACCAGATATGTTTTTAAGAAGTATACAGATTTGAGTTAAGAATATCAGATGTGAATAGACGGTACAGAGTTCTTCAGACTTAGAGTTGAAAGTCAGTATCACAAGAAGAGCAGTAGAGCTTTCAGATGTGACAGAGTGTTAGTAGGAAGATATATCAGATGTGGTAACCTTATGCGTAAGGACATCTCCCTTAGCCATTCACAAAAGGAAAGAAATAAGTATTCAGATGTGGAGTGCTACAACAGATGTGAGTGTCAAATATCTTCAGTTGTCATTAGTCTTGTCAGGCCTCGTGCTCTTAACAAAGTAAAATCAAACAAACACATGCGGAAGCTATCAAAAAGCGGGTAAAATTTTCTCTTTTGGCCTGACGGTTTAAAACAATATAATTTAAAATACCACGATACTCAAAATATATCCCAGTTTAAGAAACCTCAAAAACACACAATAATATCATCAGTATAGCATACGAGTACAAGTATCAGACTCCAACCACTGGATACAACACAAAGCACAGGGCATCCCCTAGCTAACTCAACTGATACATATAAATATGCTATACGCAATTGGGATACTCTAACCACCTCCTGAGGCACCGCCAGCTGGGTTAAAACCACGACCAGCTGTAAAATCTGGGTTCCCTAAAAACAACACAAACAAGGAAAACAACCAAGCCCCAGAGGGACATGGGGTCAAACCCAGTACGGAGAGAAACTGAAACAGCTAAAGGAAATGCATAAGATAAAATACAGATGCTATGCATGGGACACCGGACAACAGCTGAAGGCTAACCGAACAGGGAGCCAAGGAACTCAAACATAGCTCCACAAGATCAGCAACGAAACAGTGGCCACGGGTTGAGTTCAAAGTGTGGTAATGAGCCACTCGCCTTGACACTACACCCGAATACCAGATGCATCAAACAACTCAACCTGCCATTGCCTCGCCCATGAACTGTGGTAGTTAACCACTCGGCGCATGGCGGCTAACAGATCCCAGCAGGGAGATGAGAGTGCGGTATTGCCGCTCGCCCTCGCATCCTGGTAAGAAACAACAGAAATACAATGAGATACAAAGCAATGGCTGCAACAGAAATATGAATGCAATATGGGAAATGCGTGTATGCATAAACATAGCAGCTAAAATCAACAGCAATCACATATGCACACAGTAACATCCACGGCAATGCACCGGCAGCCATCTAACATTAAATCTCATGCCAATTCCCAGCTACATCAAGCTCAGATCCGTACCTTAATACTGCGCAACAAATACCACAAAGGAATCCAAAGAAATATGGTTAAAAACCTGCTAAACAACGAAGCATAATTCTCAGGGATGCTAACAGAAGCTCACTGCTGGGAGCCACGCTCAACCAACGCAGTTTCTACCAAAAAATTTACTGGAAGCTTAAACCAAGGCTAGGAACAAGATCTCATCACAAAGTCCAGAGGCTACCTGTACGCACAACACACGGCCAAAAGACAGTAGCTTCGTGCTTTTGTTCCAGCCAACAACAGCTTCCTAAATCGGTGTAGGGTGAAAGAGCTTCTCGAGAGGAGTCCAACGCTAACTCAAACGTATCAAACAATGGCCGGAAACGACGGGAAATTTCTGGAGAAACTCACGGTGAACAGTACTAGGGTTCGAAGAACAAAGGTCGACAATCAATATAATATTTCTCTAAGTATGAGATCTGGTAATTGATCGAAGACCAAGTCTTCAATTATATATATACTCTCAACTGCTGATAATAGATCCACCGACAAACCAGTCGATACTTGCTGAAAAATACAACCAGCAGATTCAAAGAAAACCAACTGCTGAATTCTCAAATAACACCAAGAAAAACGGTGTCACAGCGACTTAACTAAACGACGTCACACAGTGACACGTCACTCGCTACTTGCGACTGGTCCTCAAACACAAAAGCTAGACAAACCAACGGCTGGTTCTCAAATCCAAAAAAGCTAGATTGTCAAACGCCCAAAAGCTGGTACCAGACGTTGCATCAAAACGCTGCGTTCCAACTTAATAAAACGGCGTCGCATACCTTACGTCATCAAATCCGATCGATAAATCTCACGAAATACCAGCCGCAAGCTACAGGAGTGTTGACTGGCATTGACATCTGGAAATCAAAATACATGCAGTGACTGGATCTCTTAGCGTTATCAAAACGACGATGTTTCCTCTCGCGCTACAGAAACGCTGACCCGCGTTGACATCTGCTCTCAGCCGAACAACCAGCAGGCACACGCAAACAGATCCCTCCAGCTGGTACCAGACGCAACATCCAAACGACGTCGCACCAACTTATCGAAACACTATCGTTTTGCCCTCAACAAACAAAATAAAGCATCGGCTGGATACAAACACGCTACCAGACTTCGCTAAAACACAATGCATCCAGATTTCACACAAACGACGGCGTTTAGGAATCTCGCGTTACCAAACACGCTGTGACTGGATTTCACCAAATCGACCAGCTTTCACCATGAAACCAGCTTTCACTCAAAAATCTCAAAAATACAAAAACTTCCAGAATTGATTGAATGTGATATATGACCCAAAAATGCAAACGAAACATCCAAACAGAGATCTGAATCACCAGAAATCTCTAAAATCCGATTAATTCCAACCAAATTAATCTTTTCAATTTCAGGTCTCACATTTCTCCCCCACTATAAAGGATTTCATCCCGGAAATCACAACAACAACTCTGGAACACAACACAGCAGAAAAATACAAAACAGGAACTCGCCTAACACATGGCCAAGAGTTCAAGATTACTGAGCAAACAATTAACAACAACTAGGGAACAAATACAACCAAAAGCTACAAACTACTGGAAATTTAGCTCAACAGCTACTCAAACAGATGCGGCCACTCGCGATGCATCTTTTCCTCCAGCTCCCAAGTAGCTTATTCCCTTCCATGTTTGCTCCATTGCACCATCACCAACGGAATGGTCTTATTCCTCAACTGTTTCTCTTTTCTGCTAAGGATATGCAAGGGATATTCTAGATAACTCAACGTCTGATCTAGCTCTACCTCGTCAGTCATAAGCACATGAGACGGATCTGCCTCATACTTCCTCAACATGGAAACATGAAAGATGTCATGGAGAGAAGACAACTCTGGCGGCAACAACAGCCGATACGCTAAAGGGCCAATCCTCTCAACTGTAATGCCCGAGATAATTAAGAAGAGAATTAGAAAGTAATAACCAGCAGCAAGAGTTCTTGGTGTATCTGCTGGTTTATTGATGTGTCGAATGGTTTTGATGACGTAGGTGCGACGTCGTCGTTTTGGTAATAAACGCAAGTCAGTCGATGCAAGTATGTGAAATTTGGTTACAGCCGAGAGAGCAATGCGACATCGTTTTGACTTATGAACAGGAACCTCGATACGATATCGTTTTGCATGAATGAGTGACCAGTCGAGGGATCTGAAATCAGTCGATGGTTTGTTGTATCTGCTGATTGTTATAGGCACAGCGACGTCGTTTGGGTAAGTGCAACTGCAGGTTTCGAATCGTTGTGAAGGATGGATGCCTGCTGGTTTACCAGCAGTTGGTAGCGATGTGGCATATCTAGTACGGCATCGTCTAGATTAGTTGACGCGTCGTCGTTTTGAGTAATTTTGCGTAACCAGCTGCTGATGGATTTTGAAGGTAATTCGACAACCAGCATCTGGTTCTTTGCAAGAGATATTGTTGCCTGCTGGTAAAACGATGTGCCGTCGTTTCGTTTAGTTGGAACGGTGTCGTTTCGAGATTGTAATTTCGGGTACAACAATTGATTTCTACTGCTGATTTTAGCGAGAGTTCCTTATACACCTGCTGGTTGTATTGTCGATTGGATTCTTGTTGCGACTGGATTCATACAGCGACTGGTTGTTATGTGACAGCTGATTGAGAAAGCTGGTTTTGTTGCGACTGAACACTACACCAACGAAATAGAGCTACGGCTTCTAGTCGTGAGACTTAGTAGAATCAGTCGCGAGACTTCCAGCCGATCGCTGATGTTCAGCCTTCACCAGCTGACGTCAAACATTCAGCTACAAATCTAGATGTCAGGCCTCATGCTCATAACAGAGTAAAAACACACAAACACGTGCGGAAGCTATCAAAAAGTGGGTAAAATTTTCGCTTTTGGCCTGACGGTTTAAAACAATGTAATTTAAAATAGAGCGATACTCAAAATAGCTATCCCAATCTATAAATTCAACAAACAAACAAATGGCTACAAGCCATAACAACACAGTATAGCATACAACAAGAATAACATGTATCAGACTCCAACAACATAATACAACAACAAAGCTCAGGGCATCCCCTGGCTAACAATACTGATACATATAAATATGCTATACGCTACTGGGATACTCAACCACCTCCTGGGGCACCACTAGCTGGGTTAAAACCACGACCAGCTGTATAACTTGGGTTACCTGAAAACAACACAACAAGGAAAACAACCAAGCCCCAGAGGGACATGTGGTCAAACCCCAGTAACGGAGAGCAACTATAAAACAGCAGTAAACAGCAAGAATGAAAGGCAAATGCTATGCATGAAAAAGGAGACAACAGCTCAACGTAAACTGCAACGGAAATATGTGGCCACAGTGAGTGTAGGACATGTGGGTGCCACCCACTCACCCCTACTCGCCCACCCTTACCAGATGCATCAACACCCAACCTATGAACTGTGGTAGCTAGCCACTCGGCGCATAGGGGAAATGAGAGTGTGGAATCGCCGCTCGCCCTCGCATCCTGGTAAGAAAACAGAGAAGCAACAACGAAACAAGGCAATGGCTGCCACAACGGAAATGGAATGTCATGCGTGTATGCAACATGCTAGAACTCAAGCATATAAACATATGCAACGCAGCAATTAGACACAAATAGCATACACAGTCCTCAACCAGGACAACAACAAAGCACGGCAATCCAACACAGCCATCTCGCAATTCATCCAAGCCAAGTTCCACGCTGAATTACAAGCTCAAGATCCGTACCTTAATTCCTAGCTCAATTACCACAATGCTAGGCCTGAGAAATCTGATTCCAACCTGCTAAACATACGCAAGATACAGGGAATCATCAACAACAACTCACGGCCAACCACAGAAATACACGGCTGGGAGTTCCACGCTCAACCAGCAACTAATTACCCTAATACAACTCAACAGGGAGCAAAATCACAGCTAGGAAACGAGATTTCAAAGTTAAAATCGAAGGCTACCTGCACGCACAAACACACTATCGAAGATAGCAGCTTCGTGATCTCTATCCAGCGAACGATAGTCTCCGATACTAGTATAGGGTGAAAGAGCTTTCAAAGAGGAGTCCAACGCCACCTCAAGCAAAAGAAATGATGACCGAAAGCGACGGGAAATTACCGGAGAAGCTCACGGTGAACAGTAGTCGAGGGTTTGAAAACAGAGAACGAAGATCGGGAGAAATTTACTAAGTATGGATCTGGTTGAATACAACAAAACCAAGCCTTGCTCCTAAAATAAGCGCGAGAAATCTGTTTAATTATTCCACCGACAAAAACAGATCCCACCAGCAACTCTCGTTCGCGCTAACAATGCTCAAACCCCAAAACGACGTCGCTCCAATACCACGGTGAAATCTGGTCGAAGCAACAGACTACAACAGATTCCACGCTACGTCATAAAATCTGGTCATTCGAACGCTAAACTCGCAATACAGATCTCTCCCTCCAGCGTTCACTAAAACGACGCCATTTTAACTTATCCAAACGACATCGCTTCACTCTCAGCACAAGAACTTGCGGGCAGATCTCACAATCAGATCCTAGCGCTAAACGCATTACCAGATCTCTCCTAAACGACAACGTTTCCACCTCGCGCTACAGGAACGTTTACTCGCGTTGACATCTGGTAAACAACCCAACCAGACTTCGCCTCACGCAACAGAACTCACGCAAATAGACCTCACGCTAGAGCTAAACCAATACGACGTCGCACCAACCCAAAACAAATCACGCTACCAGATTTCTCCCAAACACGAGAAAATCCAGACTTCACACAAAAACAGATTTCAAACCAAAAACACTAAAACCTCCAGAATTGCTTAGAACGTGATTTCCGACCCGAAAATACAAACCAAACTTCCAAACAGAGATCTGAACCACCAGAAATCTCCGAAAACCGATTAATTCCCACAAATTAATCTTAATTACATTTCAGGTCTCACATTTCTCCCCCACTTAGAAGGATTTCGTCCCCGAAATCAAACAACAATCTGAAAATACAACTAAACAGCAAGATACACAATAGAACTCTGCCTACTACAAGCCAAGAGTTCAAGATAACTGAGCAAACTATTTACAATAACTAGGGGAGAATCACAACCGAAAGCTACAAACTACTGGAAATTTAGCTCAACAGCTACTCAAACAGATGCAGCCACTCGCGCTGCATCTTTTCTTTCATCTCCCAAGTAGCTTCTTCCCTTCTATGTTTTCTCCACTAAACCATTACCAACGGAATGGTCTTATTTCTCAGATGTTTCTCTTTTCTGCCAAGGATCTGCAAGGGATATTATTGATAGCTCAACGACTGATCTAGCTCAACCTCGCCAGTTCTGAGCACATGAGACGGATCTGGCTCGTACTTCCTCAACATGGAAACATGGAAGACGTCATGAAGAGAAGACAACTCTGGCGGCAACAACAGCCGATACGCTAAAGGGCCAATCCTCTCAACAATCTCATACGGTCCGACATAACGAGGGGCTAACTTTCCCTTGTGTCCAAAGCGCATTACACTACGAAATGGAGAAACCTTGAGAAATACACGATCACCAACCTGAAACTCAAGAGGTCGACGCCTCTTATTCGCATAACTGTCTTGGCGATCCTGTGCAGCTTTCATCCGCTGTCTAATAAGATCTACATGATCTTTCATTTGCTGCACAAATTCAGGGGCAGATACCTGCTTCTCCCCCACTTCTTCCCAACACACTGGCGATCTCCACTTTCTACCATACCAAGCCTCAAATGGCGCCATACCAAAATTCACTTGGTAGCTGTTATTGTACAAAAACTCAACTAAAGACAACGCGTCTTGCCAGCTACCTCCGAAATCCAACACCACAGCTCGCAACATATCCTCCAACGTCTGGATAGTTCTCTCAGATTGGCCATCTGTCTGGGGGTGATACACGGTGTTCATCGCCAATCTGGTATCCAAAGCTGTTTGCAGACTCTTCCAAAACCTGGAAGTAAATCTCGGATCTCGGTCGGAAACGATCGAAACGGGCACACCATGCAGCCTAACAACAAAATCAACGTACAGCTTCGCCCTCTTCTTCAACGAGAAGGTCATTCCATAGGGAATGAAATGTGCAGACTTCGACAGACGGTCTACAACCACCCATATAGCATCGCATCCTCTGCTGGAACAAGGCAGATGCGTCACAAAATCCATAGCAATGTGCTCTGAATTCCATTGGGGCACCTCCAAACTCTGCAACAGACCACCACGTCTCATCCTTTCGGCCTTCACCATCTGACAATTCAAACAACGAGCGAAAAATCAGCAACGTCACTCTTTAGGCCAGCCCACCAAAAGTGCGGCTTAAAAGCATGGTAAATCTTCCGTGCACCAGGATGAACACTATGTCTGCTTCAGTGCGCTTCCCGAATGATCTGCTCCTTCAAATCAATCAAATTGGGCACCACCAACCTGCCCCAAAAATGCAAACAACCATCGGAAGAGACAGAATAATCCTCAAGTTCGCCAGCCCTGACCTTCAACTTCAACTCGTGGATAGACGGATCAGTCCTTTGAGCTGCTCGAATGGTAGAAACAATTTGTGGCTCCACTTGGAACGATGAAACCACAACGTAATCCTCAGTCGGGTAGAATCTCCAACCTGTAGTGTTAAAATGCTCCTGATATTTAGAGATGTACAGCGACGCAAGCATCTCACTAGCCTTCCTGCTCAAAGCATCGGCCACTACATTCGACTTCCCAGGCTGGTACTTAATCTCACAATCAAAGTCCTTTAGCAGCTCCATCCACCGACGTTGTCTCATGTTCAAGTCAGGCTGCGAAAACAGATACTGCAAACTTTTGTGGTCGGAGTACACCACAAACTGCTCGCCATACAGGTAGTGACGCCAGATCTTTAACACAAAGACCACCGCTGCTAACTCCAAATCATGGACTGGGTAACGAGTCTCGTGCGGTTTCAACTACCTCGAGGCATAAGCAATGACTCGACCATTTTGCATCAACACACAACCCAACCCATTGAGCGAAGCGTCAGAACAAACCACAAAACCACCTGAATCAGACGGCAGAGCCAACACAGGCACAGTAGTCAACTTTTCCTTGAGCAGTTGAAAATCATTCTCTCACTGCTCTGTCCAAACAAACCTCTTGTCCTTCTGAGTTAATTGAGTCATCGGCTTTGCTATACTTGAGAATCCCTCAATGAAGCGACGATAATAGCCAGCCAGACCCAAGAAACTGTGAATCTCGGAAACATTCCTGGGACATTCCCAGTTCAGAACGGCATCAACCTTGCTAGGATCTACAGAAATCCCCTCGGCTGAAATCACATGTCCCAAGAATACGACCTTATCCAACCAGAACTCACACTTGGAAAACTTTGCATACAACTGCTGGTCTCTCAGCGTATGAAGGACAATACGCAAATGCTCCTTGTGCTCCAAAGGAGTCTTCGAATAGACTAAGATGTCGTCGATGAACACGATCAGAAACTGATCGATAAACTCGCAGAAAACTCGGTTCATCAAATCCATAAAGACTGTAGGGGCATTAGTCAATCCAAACGGCATCACCAGAAACTCGAAATGCCCGTACCTGGTACGAAAAGCAGTCTTCGTGACATCTTGTTCTCTCACCCTCAGCTGATGGTACCCGGAACGAAGATCAATCTTTGAATACACCGCAGAACCTTGCAACTGATCAAACAGATCATCGATTCTCGGCAACGGGTACTTGTTCTTCACAGTAGCTTTATTAAACTGACGAAAATCAATGCACATACGCATTGGGCCATCCTTCTTATTTACAAACAGAATGGGCGCTCCCCACGGCGACATACTAGGTCAGATAAAACCTTTCTCCAGCAAATCATCTAACTGCACCTTGAGTTCTCTCAACTCCGTAGGCGCCAGACGATAAGGAGCACGCGAAATCGAAGCTGTGCCAAGCACCAGCTCTATGCTGAAGTCGATCTCCCGCCTCGGGGGAAAATCAGGAATCTCCTCCGGAAACACGTCGGGAAAGTGTTGCACCATGGGAACGTCACTGAGCTGAACACTGGAAGAAGAAGACGCATCCAAAGCGTAGATCATAAAGCCAGCATTCCCCAAAGAAAATAGGCTGAACATCTCCATCGCTGAAACCAATGGAATCTTCGATCGTGAATCCTGGCCATAGAAGTCCCAATTCTCGCCAGACATAGGCCTAAAACGCACAATCCCATGGAAGCAGTCCACGGAAGCCCTATAGTTGGACAGCACATCCATCCCAACTATGCAATCGAAATCCCAAAGCATCAAACGGATCAAGTTTGCTAACAGGACATGCTCACCAAACCGCAACACACCATCCAACAAAACCTCCTGGGAGAACAAGCTCACACCGCCAGGGGTAGACACGGAAACAGCATCGTGCAACGAAATGGTACACAGACCATGCTCAACAACAAACGAATCAGAAATAAACGAATGCGATGCACCGGTGTCAAACAACACACGATCAGGAAAGTCAAAGACAAGACATGTACCTCCAATTACCCGGCTCGATGTCTCCTCGGCCTGCTCCCTCATAATGGCGTTAACCTGAGCATGCTGGGGTCCTGAGAAGAAAGGCTGAGACGACTGTCCAAAGCGCGAAGGGCCAGGCTGCTGAAACGGCCTAAACTGAGTCTCACCCAATCGGGGCTGCTGAAACTGCTGAGAACGGCCCCTAGACTGACCTCTGACCCTGCGGCTGGGCCGCGGTCTGCTGTGATCCAGCTGATGGACAAACTCTAGCAAAATGCCCGTACTTACCACAAAGGTTGCAGGAGCCCTGCACACCAACACACTGCATGGAAGGATGCTTCCCACCGCAGAAGCCACAAAACTCAGTCCGAGATCCACTGCTACTCGAACTTCCTGAACCAGAAGAGCCAGAACCCGACTTCTTCTTGAACTGCTGACCGCGGGGTCGAAACCTCTGACGGCCAGACTGCTGAGCTACCTGCTTTTGATGCTGCTGCTGCTGCTGCGGCTGATGGGCTGACTGGGAGGACTGGGAAGACTGTGCTCCCTGAATAGCATGACGACTAACCTGCGCCGCTTGCGGGCACGACGATTTTACAAACCTTCCTATATCAATAGCAGTGTCAACTGCTTCAGCATAGCTCTTTGGTTTGCTGGTCAACACCATCTGATACAACTCTTCATTCAAGCCTTCAAGAAATCGAGTCCGCTTGGCCCTCTCCCAGCCAGAAATATGGAGAACGTACGCCAACAGAGAAAAACACTTCGTAGCATACTCCCGAACAGACATGGAACCCTGCTCTAAATGGTCGAACTCCCGCTCCCGGGCGTTCACATAAGACTCGGGCACATGCTCCTGTCGGAAGGTCTCGTAGGAAACTGTCCCAAGAGATCCCAACACCGGTCTCCAACAAGGTACTCGAAGCGCCTCGCCACCAGTGCTCTGCTGCCTTCCTAAGCAAGAGGGTCGCTAAACTCAGTCGAAGATCATCATCGTACTGCACCAGATCAAAAAGACCAATGATGTTACGGAGCCACGAATCCGCATCCTCACTGGACTCATCACCATTGAAGACTGGAGTGTTCATCCGCTGAAACCGTGCTATAACAACATCCATCCGCTCTGCAGGAGATGCCGAAATCTCATCTTCCTCCTCGTCGCTAACAAGATTATGACTACGGGCACTACGCCTATCCTAATTTTGTCCTGCTGATTCTTCAAACTGCCGCCTACCTCTACCACGACGTCTAGGAGGCATCTACGAAAACACTCAACAGGATCAAGCAAAACAGAACAGATACGGCGTAGATAGCATAGAACACAGAAATATGCAGCACGTAGTCACATAGTCAAGCACATGCAACACACCACACTGTGCCTAGACTCGAGTGTGATCAAAGAAATCGAGCTTATTCCAGCTTAAGCTCTGATACCAAAAATGTCAGGCCTCGTGCTCATAACAGAGTAAAAACACACAAACACGTGCGGAAGCTATCAAAAAGCGGGTAAAATTTTCGCTTTTGGCCTGACGGTTTAAAACAATATAATTTAAAATAGAGCGATACTCAAAATAGCTATCCCAGTCTATAAATTCAACAAACCAACAAATGGCTACAGGCCATAACAACCCAGTATAGCATACAACAAGAATAACATGTATCAGACTCCAACAACATAATACAACAATTCCCCTGGATAACAATACTAATACATATAAATATGCTATACGGTACTGGGATACTCAAACACCTCCTGGGGCACCACCAGCTGGGTTAAAACCACAACCAGCTGTAAAACCTGGGTTTCCTAAAAACAACACAACAAGGAAAACAACCAAGCCCCAGAGGGACATGGGGTCAAACCCCAGTACCGAGAGCAACTATAAAACAGAAGTATACAGCAAGAATGAAATGCAAATGCTATGCATGAAAAAGGAGACAACAGCTCAACGGAAACTGCAACGGAAATATGTGGCCACGGTGAGTGTAGGACATGTGGGTGCCACCCACTCACCCCTACTCGCCCACCCTTTACACGACTGGGAGTTCCACGCTCAACCAGCAACTAATCACCCTAATACAACTCAACAGGGAGCTAAATCACAGCTAGGAAACGAGATTTCAAAGTTAAAACCGAAGGCTACCTGCACGCACAAACACACTGTCGAAGATAGCAGCTTCGCGATCTCTCTACAGCGAACGATAGACTCCGAAACAATTATAGGGTGAAAGAGCTTTAAAAGAGGAGTCCAACGCCACCTCAAGCAAAAGAAATGATGACCGAAAGCGAGGGGAAATTACTGGAGAAGCTCACGGTGAACAGTAGTCGAGGGTTTGAAAACAGAGAACGAAGATCGGGAGAAATTTACTGGTATGGGATCTGGTTGAATACAACGAAGCCAAGCCTTGCTCCTAAAATAAGCGCAAGAAATCTGTTTAATTATTCCACCGACAAAAACAGATCCCACCAGCAACGCTCGTTCGCGCTAACAACGCTCAAACCCCAAAACGACGTCGCTCCAATACCACGGTGAAATCTGGTCGAAGCAACACACTACAACAGATTCCACGCTACGTCATCAAATCTGGTCATTCGAACGCTAAACTCGCAATACAGATCTCTCCCTCCAGCGTTCACCAAAACGACGCGTTGTAACTTATCCAAACGACATCGCTTCACTCTCAGCACAAGAACTTGCGGGCAGATCTCACAATCAGATCCTAGCGCTAAACGCATTACCAGATCTCTCCTAAACGACAACGTTTCCACCTCGCGCTACAGGAACGTTGACTCGCATTGACATCTGCTAAACAACCCAACCAGACTTCGCCTCACGCAACAGACCTCACGCAAACAGACCTCACGCTAGCGCTAAACCAATACGACGTCGCACCAACCCAAAACAAATCACGCTTCCAGATTTCTCCCACACACGAGAAAATCCAGACTTCACACAAAAACAGATTTCAACCCAAAAACACTAAAACCTCCAGAATTGCTTAGAACGTGATTTCCGACCCGAAAATACAAACCAAACTTCCAAACAGAGATCTGAACCACCAGAAATCTCCGAAAACCGATTAATTCCCACAAATTAATCTTAATTACATTTCAGGTCTCACACTATCAACATCCCTCTTCATTCCTGGCCACCAGTATAACTGCTGGAGGTCCTTATACATTTTCGTACTTCCTGGATGTACTGAATATGGAGCTGTATGAGCTTCTTTCAAAAGTTCAGCTCTTAAATCATCTATTTGGGTACCCAAATTCTTCCCATAAATCTAACAATTCCATCTTCTGAAAAATAGAGGTTGCTGCCTCTTTCTTTATCTTGTTTGACCCATTTAAGCAACTGCTCATCTTGCAGCTGACCCTCTCGAATTTGGTCTATCAAATTTGATCTTACTGAGAGGTCTGCTAAGATCATATTACTGCTACTGCTGGACAGTATCTCGAGTACAAACCTTTCAATATCAGCTGCCAATGATTTTTGAACAATTAGTTGTGCTAATCCCACAGACTTTCTACTTAATGCATCAGCTACCACATTTGCTTTTCCTGGGTGATAAATGATCGTACAATAGTAGTCTTTAACCAGCTCCAGCCATCGCCTCTGCCTCATATTCAATTCTTTCTGGGTAAAGAAGTATTTCAAACTTTTGTGATCTGTGAATATTTCACACTTCTCCCCATAGAGATAATGTCTCCATATCTTAAGGGCAAATACAACAGCTTCTAGTTCTAAGTCATGCGTTGGTTAATTCTTCTCGTGATCCTTCAGCTGTCTACATGCATATGATATTACTTTACGATCCTGCATTATTATAGCTCCTAGTCCCAGTTTATAAGCATCTGTATAATTACAAATCTTCCTTGATCAGTTGGCATCGTCAACACAGGTGCTTCAATCAATGCTTGTTTCAGTTTGTCAAAACTGTTTTGACATTCAACTGTCCAGTTATAATTCACCTGATTCCTAGTTAACGTAGTCAAGGGAACAGCTATCTTAGAGAATCCTTGGATAAATCACCTATAATATCCAGCTAAACCAAAGAAAATCCTTATCTCTGCAACATTCTTTGGTACTGGCCAGTCGCGAACAGCTTCTACTTTAGCTGGGTCGACTTCTATTCCATCCTTAGAAATTATATGACCTAAGAATGCGTTAGAGTAGATTCCCAACTAGCCAACTTGTGGCGTGTAGGTTTTATAGACTCTTGTATGAAACAATATTTATATATGATATTCGCATTTATTCATGGCTTTCTTTATTTCATTATGACTATAATGTTAACAATAGTGTTGGATAAAGACCTAGAATGCACCATAGTGTATTTTAGATGTGATAGTGGGTATGACGGCTATCATGAAACACATATAATAGTCACTGTGTATTCTGAACTCGTTCCTAGTCGATTGGGCCGTCAAAATGAGGATAAGGCCGCCCGAGATTGAGACTAGTATCTGCGATGCGAAGTATCGTGTTTCATTGGTAGGGAACATTGTGATGTTCTGAGCATACAGATAGATAGTGACCTGGTGATCTATCGAACTACCCTCGTTTGGACTTTCCAAGTGGTTACCATTTGTCGAGTGGAAAAGTCCGAGGTCTTGGTTGTACTGATTAGTCCTCAAGACTCGAAACGTCATTGAGACTCTACATGATAGGCGTCTCACTTTGACCCGTTTGCCGACTCACTTGGGGTCATTAGGCGGTGGGATTGGGTGAGGTCCCGATGCATGTAGGAGTCGATGCTTCGTTGTCGAGGATTCACCGCTCGCTCTCATGCGTGGATATCCTATGCTATCTGGGGGGATAATAGTGTATAAATCTCTGGCCAGAGTACTAGAAGTGTTTTAGGTAAATGGGTTTACCTAGTTACACTTGCGATGTCACTATTCGATCTCCAAGATGTATGCATGGCTATCGGATCTCTAGCGACTCTCGATTTACCAATGGTCGTTGATCTGATCGAGATATATGTGATGAAAGGACCGTACTGTACGCTAACCACGACCAACTGGTTCTTGCAGGCACTATCAGTGATACCTAGGGTATCATGGGGCGATGTTTCTAGGCGCTTTACCATGATCCGTTGGGCAAGTCCGAAATTGTGATTTTGGAGCCGCAATGGTTGTGGGCCCACGGCTAGCTATATCCCTGAACCATTGAGGGTCACACAAGTACTGGATTCATGATTCCCGCACGGAAACTAAGCTCAATGTGTTGAGCATACGAAGAGGAATTTAGGGAGTGCGACTTCCTAAAAGTCTATAGGGGTCAAATTGAGATTTCCCACTGTTGAGGGGCAAAACCGTCATTTTGGACTAGGTATCTGAAAAATTGTTTTTCACATCATAATATTCAGTTTTGGAAACTGAGTCGATCGGTCCAATCTGATCATCGATCGAAGTTATGATGAAACCACAGTGAATTAAATGAACCGAATGTTCATATGGACTTGGGCCTGACACAAGTCCAATGGGCCGGTTCAAGCCCATGTATTTAATATATACAAGTCTTGTACTTAGGGTTCAATCACTACAACACATAACCTAACCCTAGACCTAAGTGTTCGGCCGCCCCCTCCTCTCCAAGCCTCACGCCGCCGCCGGCCGCCGCCAAGCGCCGCCGCCGCGGCCCTTCGCTGGACTTGTTCCGGCCATCTTGAAGAGGTGTTTCCGTCCGTGCAAATCTATCAGCTTTCTAGTGCAGGCTGATTGGAGGAAGATTGAATCCGGTCGTGGACCTGATTGACGATCTACCGCCGCCTACAGCTTGAAGTGCCGGTTTACTCGTGAAACTGGTCGGAGCCAGGCGCCTAGACGCCAACAAGGTAACAATCAAAGACCCCTATGAATGGTTTGTTGATTTGTATTAATGTATTGAACACTTCCCGTGCAAATTTTTGTTCTTCCGCTACGCCCCGGGAAGTGGGATCCGGATCCGCCACCGTTCCCCAACAGTTAGATGGATATCCATGTCAAGAATCGGATACGAATCTTGATGGCATCGATTTGAGATGGAATCAATTCTTAGTTTGAGCAACACGATATGTTTATTTCATTTTGAATTTATATGCTGGTTTTGACATAAACTGTTTTATGTTATTTCATGTATATGTTGATTATACTGAGATTGTTTTGTTGGGGATCCGGATCCGCCCCCCGGTCAGGCAGCGGAAGAACAAAAATTATGGAACCGGGAGGCGATCAATACGATAATCAAAACTACATGTATCAACATACATAGGGTGTTTCAGGCGTGTTACCTCGCTGGCACTTGTGCCTGGCTCCAACCGGTGTTTCAAGAACCCGGCGCTTCTCGGTTGATTGCGGTAGTTACGTCAATCCTTAAATGTAAATTACTAGATTTAGTGGGAGGACAATTGAAGACGGTGGAGATGACGATCAAAGATATTGAAGACCGAAGATCTGTAAAACCGGAAGCAATTGTAATAGGATTGCATTGCATATTGCATTTCACCTAGGATTGGACCCAGATCCGTGATTGGCAACCACGGATCGCATAGCTCTCGCGATCGATCATCCCAAAGTTATTTATATATTTGATATATATGTTGAATCCGCATGTTTTAAATTTTTTGATTTAAAATTGCATGAGACCAAATTTTTCTAAAATAAAATCCCTCGTTTTAAATACGATTTAAAACTAATATCAAGATTAAAAGTTTATTCGATAAGCTAAAGGGAATTTAAATTTGTTTAAATTATCCCTACCTTCCATCAACAATGGGTGTACACCGATGCTACCCGTATACATGGCCCGGCTCATATTATTGTTGGGTAACCGTGGCGGATCCGGATCGCGCCTCCCGTCGAGGCAGCGGAAGGACAAAAATTGGCCGGGAGACGATCAATACAATTCAAAATCAATCATGCTATGACCATTCATAGGGTGTTTCTCGGGGTTACCTTTCTGGCAACTCGTGCCTGGCTCCGACCAGTTTCGCGAGGAAACCGGCACTTCACGGTAGGCGGTGGTAGATTACGTCAATCAGGTCCACGACCGGAAACGATCTACCTCCGATCAGCCTGCACTAGAAGACTGAAGGATTTTATCGCCAACGGATTCTCCTCGAAAAGTTAGCCGGAGCAAGTCCGGCGAACGGCGGCGGCGGCGGCGTGAGATTGGAGAAGAAAGGGCGCGGCGGCTTTTAGCTCTAGGGTTAGGGTTTTTGTGATTTTTGTTGTTGTTGTAAGTTATTAAACTCTTAAGCCTAATTAAATAGACTTAGTCATAGTCTTGGACCGGCCCAACGGGCCCGGGTCCAACGGATGAACATTCGGTTCATCCCTATCACCGTGACTTCATCATAACTCCGATCGCCGATCAGATCGGACCGATCGACTCAGTTTCCCAAACTGAATACTATGATCTGAAAAACCATTTTTCAGAACCCCAGTGCAAAATGACCGTTTTGCCCCTCAACAACGGAAATCACGATTTGACCCCTGTTGACTTTTAGGAAGTCGCACTTCCAAAATCCTCCTCCTATGCTCAACACATTGAGCTCAGTATCCGTGCGGGAATCTCGAATCCAGTACTTGTGTGACCCTCAACGGTTCAGGGATACAGCTAGCCGTGGGCCCACAACCATTGTGGCTCCGGAATCACAATTACGAACTTTCCCATCGGATCATGGTAAGAGCGTCTAGCAACATCGCCCCATGATCCCCTAGGTATCACTGATAGTGCCTGCAGGAACCAGTTGGTCGTGGTTAGCGTAGAGTACGGTCCTTTCAATCCATATATCCCGATCAGATCAACGACCATTAGTAAATCGAGAGTCGCTAAAGATCCGATAGCTATGCATACATCTTGGAGATCGAATAGTGACATCACGAGTGTAACTAGGTAAACCCATTTACCTAAAACACTTCTATTACTCTGGCCAGAGATTTATACACTATTATCCCTCAGATAGCATAGGATATCCACGTATGTCTGCGAGCGGTGAATCCTCGACAACGATGCATCAACTCCTACATGCATCGGGGTCTCACCCAATCCCGCCGCCTGATGACCCCATTGAGTCGGCAAACGAGTCAAAGTGAGACGCCTATCATGTAGAATCTCAATGACGTTTCGAGTCGTGAGGACTAATCAGTACAACCAAAACCTCGGACTTATCCACTCGACAAATGGTAACCACTTGGAAAGTCCGAACGAGGGTAGTTCGATAGATCACCAGGTCACTATCTATCTGCATGCTCAGAACATCACAATGTTCCCTACCAATTAAACATGGTACTTCGCATCGCAGATACTAGTCTCAAGCTCGGGCGGCCTTATCCTCATTTTGATGGCCCAATCGACTAGGAACATGTTCAGAATACACAGTGACTATTATATGTGTTTCATGATAGCCGTCATACCCACTATCACATCTAACATAAACTTTAGTGCATTCTAGGTCTTTACTCAACGCAATTGTTAATCATCATAACACGATGAAAGTAAATAATCCCATATAAATAAATGCGAATATCATATATAAAGATTGTTTCATACAAGAGTCTATAAACCCACACGCCACAAGTTGGCTAGTTGGGCATCTACTCTAACAATCTTCAACTTGCCCTAAAGCAAACTACTCATCAGACGCAGTCCCATTGTTTCGCGATGTTTTTCAAACAACGGTCCAGGCAAGGGCTTCGTAAGTGGATCAGCAACGTTGTCCGCAGAGGCGACTCTCTCAACTGCTATGTCACCTCTAGCCACAATATCCCGGATTATGTGGTATTTCCTCAGTATGAGGTTTGGATCTTTGGTGAGACCTAGGCTCCTTTGCTTGCGCAACGGCACCCGTGTTGTCGCAGTACACCGGGACTGGACCAACTCCATTAGGAATGACGCCCAACTCTTGGACGAAATTCCTTATCCAAACCGCCTCCTTAGCAGCAGCTGATGCTGTGATGTACTCAGCCCTCAGTGGTTGATCCGCGATGGTGTCTTGCTTGGAACTCTTCCAAGAGACATCACCACCATTGAGCATGAATACAAATCCAGAGGTTGACTTCGAATCATCCACGTCACATTGGAAGCTAGAATCAGTGTAGCCTTCCAGTTTCAGTTCACCACCCCCATAGACCATGAACATATTCTTAGTCCTTCGCAAGTACTTAAGAATATACTTCACTGCCTTCCAATGTAATTGGCCGGGGTTGGCCTGGTATCGGCTTGTGACACTCAGAGCATATGCGACATCCGGTCTAGTCGAGATCATGCCATACATAATACTACCTATTGCCGAGGCATATGGCACACGTGTCATACTCTCTATCTCCTCATCAGTCTTCGGACACAAAGACTTAGATAGAGTGACCCCGTGGCACATAGGTAGGTGTCCTCTCTTGGACTCTTCCATAGAGAACCTCTTAAGTATGGTATCGATGTAGGTGGCTTGGGTGAGTCCGAGCATCCGTTTCGATCTATCCCGATAGATCTGTATTCCAAGAATATATGATTCTTCACCCATGTCCTTCATCAAAAATCTACTAGACAACCAGACTTTAGTTGATTGCAGCATTCCTACATCATTCCCAATGAGTATAATGTCATCAACATAAAGTACGAGGAATGTCACAGCGCTTTTAACTACGTTCTTGTATACACATGGCTCCTCGGGATTCTTGATGAAACCAAATTCCTTAATTATTTCATCGAATCTTAGGTTCCAACTCCTCGATGCTTTTTTGAGACCTTAGATCGATCTCTGAAGCTTGCATACCTTATGCTCGCTTCCAACAGATGTGAAACCCTCAGGCTGCGTCATATAGATCTCTTCCTTAATGTTTCCATTAAGGAACGCAGTTTTCACATCCATTTGCCATATCTCATAGTCGTACCATGCGGCTATGCTAACAAGATTCTGATTGCCTTGAACATTGCGACTGGCGAGAAGGTTTCATCATAGTCAACACCTTGCCTTTGAGTGTAACCTTTCGCGACCAGTCGCGCCTTGTAGGTCATTACCTTACCATCAGGCCCAAGTTTCCTCTTGTATACCCATTTGCACCAAATAAGAATAATTCCTTCGGGAGGATTAACAAGAGTCCAAACTTGGTTAGCATGAATTGAGTCAAACTCAGACTGCATTGCTTCAAGCCACAAATTAGAATCTGAATCGGAAATTTCCTCCTTGAAAGTTCTTGGATCAGATCCAACAACTTGATCACTTTGATCATCTTCAAAGAGAAAACCATATCTCTCAGGAGCCCTAGGGACCCTTTCGGATCTCCTAGGTGCGACCATTTCTGGTACTGGCTCTGGAGGTGCGGGAGACTCACCTGGTACTTCGATTGGATCCCGAACCTCTTCGAGTTCTACTATTTTGCCTTTTCTATCAAGTATAAATTCCCTTTCCATAAAGGTGGCATTCCTAGAAACAAACACTTTAGTTTCGCTGGGATAGTAGAAGTAGTATCCAATGGAATTCTTTGGATACCCAATGAAGTAGCATAAGATGTATCTCGTATCCAGCTTATCTCCCACTGTCTGCTTCACGTAAGCTGGACATCCCCAAATCCTCATGAATGAGTACTTGGATGATTTGCCCATCCATATCTCATATGGAGTCTTATCCACTGCCTTGGTGTGGACATTGTTCAACAACATTACCGTCGTTTCGAGCGCATAGCCCCAAAACGAGGTGGGAAGTTCAGTGAAGCTCATCATAGATCGAACCATATCCAACAAGGTCCGATTACGACGCTCCGCTACACCATTGAGCTGTGGTGTGGCCGGAGTGGTCCACTGTGCGAGAATCTCATTCTCTTTTAGATAGTCTTGAAATTCAGCACTTAAGTATTCACCACCTCGATCAGATCGAAGTGCTTTAATACTTTTGCCTAATTGATTTTCTACTTCAGCCTTGAATTCTTTGAACCTTTCAAAGGATTCAGACTTGTGCTTCATCAAGTACAAGTACCCATACCTAGAGTAATCGTCGGTAAAGGTGATGAAGTATGTGTGACCATATTTAGTACCAATACTAAACGAGCCGCACACATCAGTATGGATCAAATCCAATAGGCCTTGAGCACGCTCACCCTTGCCCTTGAAGGGTTGCTTAGTCATCTTTCCCTTAAGGCAAGACTCACAAGTCGGTAGGGAGTTAATGTCTGACAGATCAAACATGTCACTCCTAACTAACTTTTTCATCCTACTTAGAGAAACATGACCTAGCCTAGCGTGCCAAAGTTGTGCTGGGTTCAAGTTATCGTGTTTCCGTTTAATCGTTGTTGTATGTGCTTCGACATCGCGAGTTGGAACGTCTTTTAATTTTAAGTTGTATAAATCGTTTTCGCGTTCCCCAATTCCAATTAAACATTCATTCTTGTAAATATTGCAAATCGAATTAGCAAACATACAATAATATCCATCACTATCAAGCATACAAACAGAAATAATGTTCTTTATTAATTCGGGAATAAACAAAACGTTTCTCAATAACAACTTAAAATCAGAAGACAGAAATAAATAAACATCTCCTATAGCTACTGCAGCAACTCTTGCTCCATTGCCAAGCCTCAAGTGGGTCTCACCCTCTCTAAGACGTCGGCTTCTTGTCATCACCTGCAAATCATTGCAGATATGAGATCCACATCCGGTATCAAGTACCCAAGAAGTCGAATTAAGAGACATATTTATTTCAATATAGAACATACCTTTCGCAGTTCGCAACTGCTCGAGGTACTCCTTGCAGTTCCTCCTCCAATGCCCAGCCTTGTGGCAGTGGTGGCAAACATCCTCAGACTTGTTCGGTTTTGAAGCCTTTGCCTTTGGCTTCTTGGTGGGCTTTTCCTCCTTCGCAGGAGCAGAACGCTTCTTGCTCTTGCGTCTGAGCCCCTTCTTCGCAGAAGAGCCCATAAGGAGGACGGGTTTGTCCTTCTTTATAGTTCCTTCAAACACTACAAGCATGTTAACCACCTCTTCAAGGGTGGCTGCCAGCTTGTTCATGTTGAAGTTGACCACAAAGGGGTCAAATGCAGCGGGTAGCGAGAGGAGAAGTACATCCACCGACAGCTCGTGTGGAAGTGCGATATCAAGGCCCGAAAGCTTTTCAACGAGCCCAATCATACGAACCCCATGCTCGCGGACCGAAGTCCCATCTTGCATGCGGCTCGTCATAAGCTCCTTGACAGCCGTGAACCTCTCATGTCGAGAGTTCTCCCCGTACAGTTCTTTGAGATGAAAAAGTATGTCAGCATCATACTTTGTCTTCTCAAAGCGCCGTTGCATTTCATTGGACATCGACGCCATCACATAGCATCGAGCTTTAACCTCGTCGTCCCACCATTGTTTAAGCGTAATCAGCTCCTCAGGGCTGATATCGGCTGGGGCTTCCTTCGGAGGACTCTTCTCTATCGCATAAAGAAGTTTCTCCGAAGCCAATACAAGATTGAGGTTGCGGAGCCAGTCTTGGTAGTTCAGACCGGTGAACCTGTTGCTATCCAGTATAGCAGCGAGTGGGTTTTTCATCGAAAACATTTACAATGCAGTAATACTGAAAAGGAAAGCAGACAATCATTACTAACTATATATAAAATAATCCCTAAGACATAAAACAAGGTCGTTAAGTTTTATGAATTACCCTCCCACTATTTTAACGATTTCACCACCCTCTAATGAAATCGAGAAAGCAAGTTTCTTTAGTCGGTACACGGAGCCCAATCAAGCGATCATGGACCCGAATAATATCAGCCATCCATGACCCCAAAAAGATAGTTTCCGATTGTAACCGGTGCAACCTCCATGTATTCGCCTCACGTCCAGTAAGGACCCAATAATATGACGCCGTTTACTATCACGTGTCAAGATGACCCATCAATGTTGAGTCGTGAAGGACGGTCCCCTTAACGTCCCCAATAATATGAGCCAACGTTAAAGGGAGTTCCAACCGAACTCACAACAATTTTCAATGGCGTGGACAGCTTTCCGGCATACATGACCCCCTCAATAATATGAGCCGGGCCATATATACGGGTAGCATCGACGTACACCCATTGTTGATGGAAGGCAGGGAAATAAACAAATTTAAATTCCCTTTAGTTTATCAAATAAACATTTATCTTGATATAAATTTTAAATCGTATTTAAAACGAGGGATTTATTTTCGAAAAGTTTGGTCTCATGCAATATATTTTAAATCATATTTAAAACATGCGGATTCAACTAATTATATATCACATATATAAACATTGGGATGATCGATCGCGAGAGCTATGCGGTCCGTGGTTGCCACTCACGGACCTGGGTCCAATCCTAGGTGAAATACAATATGCAATGCAATCCTATTACAATGCTTCCGGTTTCACTGATCTTCGGTCTTCAATATCTTTGATCGTCATGGGCCCACCATCTTTAAAAGTCCTCCCACTAAGTCTAGTAGTTTACAATAAATTTCCATGACACATAAGGGATACATTTTAAGGGGTGG
>KQ995765.1:59636-71033 GCA_001598015.1 Dorcoceras hygrometricum | reverse complement strand
CTACACATAACAACCAGTCGCTGTATTTCAATATCAAAACAACGCTGTATCAATTAACCCAGACGACGACGTAATAGCCCAACAGCTGATTCCCGATCTCTACTGAAAGCACTCACCAGCTGGTCACACTAAAAGATTTCATCGTTAAACAAACTCAGTCGCTGTTCAAAATAGGCACATTTCATTCCCTCGACTGAAAGTATCATCCTCTCGTTAGTCAGCAGAAGCAACAACCAGTCGCCGCATGAATACAACCCAGCAGGTGTATAAGGAACTCTCGCTAAAATCATCAGAAGAAATCAAATGTTGTACTCGAAATTACAATCTCGAAACGACACCGTTCCAACTAAATGAAACGACTCCGCAGCGTTTTACCAGCAGGCAACAATATCTCTTGCAAAGAACCAGATGCTGGTTGTCGAATTCCCTTCAAAATCCATCAGCAGCTGATTACTCAAACTTACTCAAAACGACGACGCGTCAAATCATCTAGACGACGCCGTACTAGATATGCCACATCGCTACCAACTGCTGGTAAACCAGCAGGCATCCATCCTTCACAACGATTCGAAACCAGCAGTTGCACTTACCCAAACGACATCGTTGCGCCTATAACAATCAGCAGATACATCAAACCATCGACTGATTTTAGATCCCTCGACTGGTCACTCATTCATGCAAAACAATATCTTATCAAGGTTCCTGTTCATAAGTCAAAACGATGTCGCATTGCTCTCTCGGCTGTAACCAAATTTCACATACTTGCATCGACTGACTTGCGTTTATTACCAAAACAACGACGTCGCACCTACGTCATCAAAACCAGTCGACACATCAATAAACCAGCAGATACACCAAGAACTCTTGTTGCTGGTTATTACTTACTAATTATCTCGGGCATTACATGACGGCTATAATGAAACACATCTAATAGTCACTGTGTATTCTGAACTCGTTCCTAGTCGATTGGGCCGTCAAAATGAGGATAAGGACGCCCGAGATTTAGACTAGTTTCTGTGATGCGAAGTACCGTGTTTCATTGGTAGGGAACATTGTGATGTTCTGAGCATGCAGATAGATAGTGACCTGGTGATCTATCGAACTACCCCCGTTCGGACTTTCCAAGTGGCTACCATTTGTCCAGTGGAAAAGTCCGAGGTCTTGGTTGTACTGATTAGTCCTCACGACTCGAAACGTCATTGAGACTCTACATGATAGGCGTCTCACTTTGACCCGTTTGCCGACTCACTTGGGGTCATTAGGCGGCGGGATTGGGTGAGGTCCCAATGCATGTAGGAGTCGATGCTTCGTTGTCGAGGATTCACCGCTCGCTCTCATGCGTGGATATCCTATGCTATCTGAGGGGATAATAGTGTATAAATCTCTGGCCAGAGTACTAGAAATGTTTTAGGTAAATGGGTTTACCTAGTTACACTCGTGATGTCACTATTCGATCTCCAAGATGTATGCATAGCTATCGGATCTCTAGCGACTCTCGATTTACCAATGGTCGTTGATCTGATCGGGATATATGTGATGAGAGGACCGTACTGTACGCTAACCACGACCAACTGATTCTTGCAGGCACTATCAGTGATACCTAGGGGATCATGGGGAGATGTTGCTAGGCGCTTTACCATGATCCGTTGGGCAAGTCCGAAATTGTGATTTCGGAGCCGCAATGGTTGTGGGCCCACGGCTAGCTGTATCCCTAAACCATTGAGGGTCACACAAGTACTGGATTCATGATTCCCACACGGAAACTGAGCTCAATGTGTTGAGCATACGAAGAGGAATTTAGGGAGTGCGACTTCCTAAAAGTCAACAGGGGTCAAATTGAGATTTCCCACTGTTGAGGGGCAAAACCGTCATTTTGGACTAGGTATCTGAAAAATTGTTTTTCGCATCATAATATTCAGTTTTGAAAACTGAGTCGATCGGTCCAATCTGATCATCGATCGGAGTTATGATGAAACCACAGTGAATTAAATGAACCGAATGTTCATATGGACTTGGGCCTGACCCAAGTCCAATGGGCCGGTTCAAGCCCATGTATATTTAATATATACAAGTCTTGTACTTAAGGTTCAATCACTACAACACATAACCTAACCCTAGACCTAAGTGTTCGGCCGCCCCCTCCTCTCCAAGCCTCACGCCGCCGCCGGCCGCCGCCAAGCGCCGCCGCTGCCGCCCTTCGCCAGACTTGTTCCGGCCATCTTGAAGAGGTGTTTCCGTCCGTGCAAAATCCATCAGCTTTCTAGTGCAGGCTGACCCTCTCAACTGGTCGAACAGATCTTCTATCATAAGTAATGGATATTTATTCTTAATCGTCAATTTATTCAATTCCCGTTAATCTATACATAACCTCATACTTTCATCCTTTTTCTTAACAAATAAAACAGGGGCTCCCCAAGGGGAAGTACTTGGTCTAATAAACCCCTTCTCCAACAGATTTTTATCTGTTCTTTCAGTTCTTTCATTTCTGATGGAGCTAATCGATAGGGTGGTCTAGATACTGGAGAGCTCCTGGAATTAGATCAATTGAAAATTCCAGCTCTCTATCAGGTGGCAGTCCTTGGATATCTTCTGGAAAAACCTCAGGGAACTCATTTACTACCTCTACGGCTGACAGCTGGGGTCTATCAGTCGCTGCTAAGGATGATATAATTGAAGGAACTCCATTAACATGTCTGGCTAAAAACTGAAATGAATCTTTCCCAGGTAGGTTGACAGCCACTGTTCATAGTTTAAAGTCAATTACTACCCCATACTTAGTTAGCCAATCTATTCCCAAAATCATATCAAATTCTGGCATCGGCAATACAATTAAATCAGAAGTAATCTGATGCCCTTGAAGTTTAAGTTCTAAACTCCTAAACAGTTCGTGCGATACCAACTTCTCTCCTGATGGTACCGATACACAATAGCCTATCAATACTTGCTCTGGCTAGATGGGCAATTTCTTAACAAACTCAGCAGCAATGAATGAATGTGTAGCTCCTGAATCTATTAAAGCCAGAGAAGGGAATCTAGCTATCAAAATTTCACCTGTGACTACTGTCGAGTCTGGATTGGCTTGTCCAGCTCTCATTACATAGGCTCTGCTAGTCACCAGTTGCTTGAACTTTGGACAATATTTCAAAATATGCCCTGGCATCCCACATTTATAGCAGACATTTTGTCCAAGTCTGCATTGTCCAGGATGGTGCTTGTGGCACTTAGGACATTCTGTCTTGTTATTGCCAGCAGGAACAGAGCTAATAGGTTGAATCGATAGAGGCTTTTGCTCCTGAGGCCTCTGCTGGTTCTTGTTATGTTTCTTGAATGGCCTCTGGTCCTTCCGCTGAAAGGCTTGTCGCTTCTGCTGCCTTTCCTCATCAACATCTTTCCAATCCCTTTCGATTTGCAGGGCTCTATCCACTGCTTCCCTGTAGGTCTTTGGCACAGATAGCCTAACATTCATTTTGAACATTGGCTTCAATCCTTCCATGAAGTGACTCAGTTTCTCTTCTGGGTCACTTCCTAATAATGGCACAAAATAACACCCTCTTTCGAACTTCCTCACATATTCCTGTACGGTTAAACTTTCTTGTTTGAGGGTCAAAAATTCCTTCTTCAATCGGACCTCTTTCCAGCCGTGAAGTATTGCTCAAAGAATACTTGTTTGAAATCTGCCCAAGTAAGATTCAACAAATCCACTGACAATTTTGTCTCCTTCCCACCAAATCATCGCATCTTTCCTTAACATGTAGATAGCGCACCTGGGCCTATCTAAATCAGACATTTGGAGGTACTCAAAAATGACCTCCATGGATTTGATCCAGCTTTCGGCAACTAGTGGATCAGTAGTACCACTAAATTCCTCGGGTCTCTGTCGTCTGAACTTCTCTTGGGGATCATCATTGATTGGTCCCCTGCTGCTGCTTGATTGACCATTTCCTCTATTGTTTTGTTCTACTAGCAGCCTTAACAGTTGTGTGATATTAGCATTATTATCACTATTAGTTTCTTCTAAGGGAATACTTCTTTACTCAAAAATGACCTCCATGGATTTGATCCAGCTTTCGGCAACTAGTGGATCAGTAGTACCACTAAATTCCTCGGGTCTCTGTCGTCTGAACTTCTCTTGGGGATCATCATTGATTGGTCCCCTGCTGCTGCTTGATTGACCATTTCCTCTATTGTTTTGTTCTACTAGCAGCCTTAACAGTTGTGTGATATTAGCATTATTATCACTATTAGTTTCTTCTAAGGGAATACTTCTTCTAGTTCTTTCTCTTCCTGCCATCTTATATCCTATAGCCCGCAATCCACCACATATATTTATCAGCACATGCTAAAATAATTTAAAAACAATGCTCTGAAAATAAACTCACAACTTAGATGAAAGGATGATGAACTTTGATCCAGCTGATGGTGCGTGTGTTTATCTCAGGAACGTTGCTCTGATACCATGTTGTGACGCCCGAACCCCCTCAAATCACTAATTGGGGTAAATAAAAATTTTTGAATAAAGAGAAGGGCAAAAAGATAATTTATCATAAGCTGTATTTCTTATAACTTTAAGAAGAAACGGAAGACACGAAGACAAATCTAACAGACACTTAATTGCATGCCAGCTACTGGAAACATTTGCGGAAAAATAGACTTTATTATAAATTACAATTGCGATTTACAACAGCCGATATTCTATATAAATGTACAACTGTTGCAACTGATTTAATACAGTACATTCTAAAACAAAACAACATCAACTATGACAAGGAAAACACTGGCCTTTGACAAACACACACCACCCAGCAGCTGATTCAATTTTCACCTTCTATTCGCTCTCCAGCTGTCGCACCTACACCATTTTAAAAGCTAATGAGCCTAGGGGCTCAGCAAGTAAAACCTGAATAATAACAAGTTCAAATACGCACGTGGACATCTGATCAATACAGAAGTTAAAGGAACATCAATAATTAATATCATTTTCTTTCATAAACATTTCATAAACATTCATTCTTTCTTTCATAAACTTGGAGACAGGGGATAATAGCCCAAATCTCAACATCATTATCATTTTTCCTTATATTTATGGCTCAGAAGCTCTCCTTAGGTCTGTGTTGCACCTGATCAAGTGACTACTGATATCAGCCTTAGCCTTTGGCATCTTTGCGAAAGGGCAACCGACATATAGACGACTGCTCACCCTTCTCTATATGGGAGGGAAACTGATAGCTGCTCACCTCACCCTTTATGACCGTCTGTTATCTTTGCCATAAATCTCAAAATATACTTTTGTTCCCTTAACATCCTTCTCTTTAAACATCCTTCTTAAAATCCTCGGGTTCCATCATTTAAAACTCTTGCTTCCACTTTAAAATTTTACTGAGTATCGAATTCAGATTTTGGAAACATATCATTGAAATGAAACCAGTCGTAAGAGAAACCAGTCGCAATGAATAGAAACCAGTCGCAAGACAGGAACCAGTCTCAAAAAAATGGAACAGTACTATGAAACAAAACAGATTTCTACTATTCACGGGTTGTGCTAAAAGAAACCAGCTGCAAGGTCCTTTTACTAAAAACAAACGTATTAAATGAAACGACGTCGTTAGCGCATCAACCGGTCCCAAGTAAAGCGCTAACAAATGTGAAACCAGACGCAAGGAATAGGAACCAGTCGCAATGAATAGTACCAGTCGCAATGAATAGTACTTTAGAAGTGAATAGTGCAACTGCTGGAATACTACAATGGAATGCAACTACTGGAATTTGACTTGATATTTGTAACATCAAAACAAAAACTATGCTATCAGCCGTTGCCTATCAAACCAGACTTTATACTGATTCAACTAGCAACTACCGATTACATAGTTATCAAAGTCTGATATTACGACTACTGAAAGGAAGAATATTCATAAACATTCTTGGATTAAACTCGAATCCTCAGTACTTTTAAAACATCATAAACTTTCTGAAAAACATTTGGAAGCATCAAAATATCATTTTGAACCCATCTTTCTTTCCTTTTCATGTATAAATCATTTTAAACATGAACTTTAAACATACTGTAACATATAGGCAAGAAGACTCAGAAAAAATCAATATATGCTTTAAATGGTGAGTCAAGAATCAACTTTTACTTGCCTTAACGAAGCTTTGTAACAGCAACCGATTCCTTTAGGCAACGCACGAACTTCTCTGATATTTTGAAGAACACTAAAGATTTTCTTTGCAAATGATAATGATTTTGCTTTCAAAACAGGTTTTTATATGAAAGGGATTAGTGGCATGCTACTTGTGAAATTAAGCATGACACACTTATAAAATTTAGTAAAATTCCCTTCCTCTCATTTTAATTTGTAAAACACCAAACCTTTTTCAAAAGAAATCATTTGTCCTCCTTAAAGATATTTTCAATCCCTTTAAAAACTGCTCGTGCATCACCGGAGTCTATCCACTTAAATTACACCTGCATCACATCTATTTTCTGAAATCACTTAAAACAGAAATGCATAACATTTCAATATGCCATTTTAAATCTATAAAATGAACAAAATGCATAATGTGGTCCTATGGATTTTTGGGGCGTTACAAGTACCCAACTGCTCGTGGATTCTCGAATACTCAAAGACGTTAGCATCGCAAGCTGGGCTTTCCTACTCAAAGCATCGGCAACTAAGTTCATCCGCCCAGGCTAATACTGAATCTCACAATCAAAATCCTTGAGCAACTCCATCCACTGACGCTGTCTCATATTCAGATATGATTGAGTGAAGATATACTTCAAACTCTTGTGATCGGTGTACACCACAAACTCATCACCATATAAATAGTGACGCCAGATCTTCAAGGCAAAAACAATCGCTGCCAATTCCAAATCATGAACGGGGTATCTCGTCTCGTGGGGCTTCAACTGTCGAGAGCATACGCAATCACGTATCCGTTCTGCATTAGAACACACACTAAACCACTCAGAAAGCATCGGAGCAAACAGCGAAACCTCCAGATCCAGATGGTAAAGCCAACACAGGAGCAGTAGTCAACTTCTCCTTGAGTGTCTGAAAACTTGACTCGCATTCATCTTTTCAAACAAACTTCCTATCCTTCCGGGTCAACTGCGTCATTGTCCTTGCTATCGAAGAAAACTTCTCGATAAAAAGCCTATAATAGCCGACCAAACCCAAAAAACTACGGATCTCATAAACATTCCTAGGTCGCTCCCAGTTAAGAACTGCTTCGACCTTAACAGGATCCACAAAAATCCCTTGTGCAGAGATGACATTAAAAAAGATCACTCTATCCAGCCAAACTTCACACTTGCTGAACTTGGCATACAACTGTTAGTCTCTCAACTTCTGCAATACCAATATTAGGTGCTCCTTATGCTCTCTGAAACTCCTCGAATACACTAAGATGTCATCTATGAAGACAATCACGAATTGATCGATATACACGCTGAAGGCGCGATTCATCAAATCCATGAAAACAGCAGGGGCATCCATCAACCCAAATGGCATCACAAGAAACTCATAATGCCCGTATCTCGTCCAAAAAGCTATCTTCGCTACATCAGTGTCTCTAATTCGCAACTGGTGATAGCCAGAGCGCAAATCAATATTCGAGTATACGATCGGTCCTTGCAAATGATCAAACAAGTCATCAATCCTCGGCAACGGATACTTATTCTTGATCGTCACTTTGTTCAACTGCCGAAAATCTACACACATCCTCATAGATCCATCCTTCTTCTTCACAAACAGAATCGGAGCTCCCCAAGGCAACATACTCGGTCTGATGAAGCCTTTCTCAAGAAGATCTCTCAACTGATCCTTGAGTTCTTTCAACTCAGCTGGCGCCAACCGATACGGAGCTCTTAAATCGGGGTTGTCCCTGGAATCAACTCTATACTGAAATCGATTTCTCGTCTCGGAAGGAATCCAGGATTCTCATCTGGAAACGCGTCTGGGAACTCTCGGACAATTGGAATATCACTCAACTCCAAACGCGACCCTTGGGAAAAATCGAGCGCATAGATCATAAATCCAGCGTTACCCAACGACAACTGGCTAAACATCTCCATGGCAGACACCAGTGGAATCTTCGATCGCGAGTCAACACCATAGAAGTCCCACTTCTCACACAACTCGGGGTGAAATCTCACCACACCATGGAAACAGTAAACAGTTGCTCTATACTCAGACAGCACAACCATCCCCAAGATGCAATCAAAATCCCTCATCTCCAAAGAGATCAAATTCACCACTACCACATTCTGATCAAACCGAATCACATAGTCCACCACAATTTCACGGGACATCAACCAAACACCAGCAGGGGTAGACACAGATACAACTTCACACAGTGGGGTAACTCCCAACGCACACTCATGCACAAACCATGCAGAAACAAAAGAGTGTGATGCTATTGTATAAAATAAAACTCTCGTAGGAAAATCAAAGATCGAGCATGTACCTGCGATAACTCCACCAGGCATCTCATCAGCCTGCTCCCTCGACAAAGCATTCACCTGGGCCTACTGCGATCCCTGAAACTGAGGTATCGAAGGTCCTTCAAACCTAGACGGTTCATGGGGTTGGAATCCGGATCTTTGGATCGGGGCAGGAGGTTGCGGCCTCTATGAAGAACCGCCAGCCGAACCTTGCGGTGAAGGAACTGAAGACTGTCCCCTCAACAAAGGACACACTCTCAGAAAGTGTCCAGGCTGCCCACAGTTGTGACAAGTCCCCTGAACTCCACGGCATTGCGAAGTCATATGCTTACCACCGCACTGTCCACAAGACACTCCTCCCGATCCACTGCCACCAGAGCTCACAGAACCTAAGGAACTAGAATTCTACTTTCTCTTAAACTGCTTTCCAAGAGGCCTGAACCTCTGACGGTTCGATTGCTACGAATTCTGAGGAGATTGAGAAGTATGCATCCATTCAGGCGCAGGATAGTAACCTCGTCCAACTGTCATCGGAACCTGCATCGGCGCATCCAACAAACTCTCCTCAATATCAACTGCTTGATCCACAGCCTCAGCATACGTCGATGGGGCACCATCCAACACCAACTGAAACAACTCTGGCCTCAATCCCTTAATAAATTGTTCCTCTTCGTTCGCTCTTGGCTAGCAACATGAGGGACAAACACCAGAAGTGAGGAAAATTGTCTGGAATACTCGGCAACCTTCAAATTTCCTTGCTTCAGGTTGTCAGACTCCCTCTCGCGGTTATTGAAGTATGACTCTGGGGTATACTCCTGTCGAAACGTTGCACAGAAGCTCTCCCAAGAAACCAGAACTCCAGTCTCTCTCATCACTGGAAGTACCCTTCCACCAACGTTGAGCATGCTCCCTCAACTACAAAATGGCCAACTTCAATCTCCACTCTGCGGTGTACTCCAAAGTATCAAACAAGTCCTCCATATGCTCCAACCAGCCTTCCGCCGAAAGACCACCCTCGGTTCCAGTGAATATAGGCGAATTCGTTCTCTGGAACCTAGCCAACACTAGATCCATCTCTCCTATATGTCTCGGCACATCCTCCACCTCTTCCTGTCTCTCTCTACGACGCAAAGTTATATTCAGCTGAACATCCTCGTTGCTCTTCGAGGCACTAGACTCCTCAGCGGTACATCTAGCAGTCCTACCTCTATCCCTCCTCGGCGGCATCTCTAAAAGACACTCAGGGTAAGGACTAACAGCAGATAATCATAGAGGCATGTAAAATAATCACATAAGCCACAGAGTCAATCAAAATCAAATCTAAATTATGTACCTAGACTCGAGTGTGACAGAAAATAAAACGAGCTTATCCCAATTTAATCTCTGATACCAAAATTGTCAGGCCCCGTGTCAGGCCTCGTGCTCTATACAAAGAAAAAACACCAAAACACATGCGGAAGCTATCAAAAAACGGGTAAAATTTTCGCGTTTGGCCTGACGGTTTAAAACAATATAATTTAAAATAACACGATACTCAAAATAGAATCCCAGTTTATGAAAATCACAACAACAATAACCGTATAGCATAAAACAAGTATCAGACTCCCACAATCAAATACACCAACGAAGCACAGGGCATCTCCCCGGCTAACTGGACCGATACATATAAATATGCTATATGCTACTGGGATACTCTAACCACCTCCTGGGCACCTCCAGCTGGGCTAGATCCACGACCAGCTGAGTAACCTGGACAACACAACAGGCAAGGAAAACAAACAAATCCCCAGAGGGACATGGGGTCAAACCCCAGTACGGAGAGCAACTATAAAACAGCAGTAAACAGCAAGAATGAAATGCAGATGCTATGCATGAGAAAGGATACAACAGCTCAACGGAAACTGCAACGGAAATATGTGGCCACGGTGAGTGTAGGACATGTGGGTGCTACCCACTCACCCCTACTCGCCCACCCTTACCAGATGCATCAACACCCAACCTATGAACTGTGGTAGCTAGCCACTCGGTGCATAGGGGAAATGAGAGTGCGGAATCGCTGCTCGCCCTCGCATCCTGGTAAGTAAACAAAGAAGCAACAACGAAACAAGGCAATGGTTGCCGCAACTGAAATGGAATGTCATGCGTGTATGCAACATGCTGGAACACAAGCATATAACATATGCAACACAGCAATTAAACACAAATAGCATACACAGTCCTCAACCAGGACAACAACAAAGCACGGAAATCCAACACAGCCATCTCGCAATTCATCCAAGCCAAGTTCCACGCTGAATGACAAGCTCAAGATCCGTACCTTAATCCTAGCTCAATTACCACAATACTAGGCCTGAGAAATCTGATTCCAACCTGTTAAACATACGCAAGATACAGGGAACTCATCAACAACAACTCACGGCCAACCATAGAAAAACACGGCTGGGAGTTCCACGCTCAACCAGCAACTAACACCGTAATACAACTCAACAGGGAGCTAAATCACAACTAGGAAATGAGATCTCAAAGCTAAAACCGAAGGCTACCTATGCGCACAAACACACTGCCGAAGATAGCAGCTGCACGATCTCACTCCAGCGAACGATAGACTCTGAAACTAGTATAGGGTGAAAGAGCTTTCCAAGAGGAGTCCAACGCTATCGAAAGCGAAAGAAACGACGGCCGGAAGCGACGAGAAATTACCGGAGAAGCTTACGGTGAACAGTAGCCGAGGGTTTGAGAAACAGAGAACAAAATCGGGAAATATTTCTCTAAGTATGGGATCTGGTGGAATACAACGAAGCCAAGCCTTGCTCCTTAAATAAGCGCGAGAAATCTGTTTAATTATTCCACCGACAGAAACAGATCCCACCAGCAACGCTCGCTCACGCTAAACAACGCTCAAACCCCGAAACGACGTCGCTCAAGACACGTCAACAAATTTGGTCGAAGCAAAA
>KQ995765.1:17780-29257 GCA_001598015.1 Dorcoceras hygrometricum | reverse complement strand
TCAACTGCTTCAGCATAGCTCTTGGGTTTGCTGGTAAGCACCATCTGATACAACTCTTCATTCAGGCCCTCAAGAAATCTAGTCCGCTTAGCCCTCTCCCGGCCTGAAACATGGGGAACGTACGCCAACAGAGAAGAAAACTTCCTAGCATACTCCCGAACAGTCATGGAACCCTGCTCCAGATGGTCGAACTCCCGCTCCCGGGCGTTCACATAAGACTCGGGCACATACTCACAACCCTTCGTTCAAGCCCTCAAGAAATCGAGTCCGCTTGGCCCTCCCCCGACCAGAAACATGGGGAATGAACCCCAACAGAGAAGAGAACTTCCTGCATACTCCCGAACAGTCATGGAACCCTGCTCCAGATGGTCGAACTCCCGCTCCCGGGCGTTCACATAAGACTCGGGCACATACTCCTGCCGGAAGGTCTCGCAAAAACTGTCCCAAGAGATCCCAACACCGGTCTCCATCAAGGTACTCTAAGCGCCTCGCCACCAACGCTCTGCTACCTTCCTAAGAAAGAGGGTCGCTAAACTCAGCCGGAGATCATCATCATACTGCACCCGATAAAAAAGACCAATAATGTTACGGAGCCACGAGTCCGCATCCTCACTGGACTCATCACCATTAAAGACTGGAGGGTTCATCCGCTGAAATCTTGCTATAACAACATCCATCCGCTCCACCGGGGGAGGCAAGTCACCAACTTCCTCCTCCTCATCATGCCTACTACTAGAGCGACTAGGAGCGCTACGCCGATCCTCATTCTGTCCTGTTGATTCCTCAAACTGCCCCTACCTCTACCACGACGTCTAGGCGGCATCTACGAAAACACTTAACAAGATCAAGAAAAATAGAACAGATACAGCATAGATAGCATATAACACAGAAATATGCAGCACGTAATCACATAAGTCAAGCACATGCAACACACAACACTGTGCCTAGACTCAAGTGTGATCAAAGAAATTGAGCTTATCCCAACTTAAGCTCTGATACCAAAAATGTCAGGTCTCGTGCTCTATACAAAGTAAAAACACCAAAACACATGCGGAAGCTATCAAAAAGCGGGTAAAATTTTCGCGTTTGGCCTGACGGTTTAAAACAATATAATTTAAAATAACACGATACTCAAAATAGAATCCCAGTTTACGAAAATTACAACAACAATAACAGTATAGCATAAAACAAGTATCAGACTCCCACAATCAAATACACCAACGAAGCACAGGGCATCTCCCCGGCTAAGTGGACCGATACATATAAATATGTTATACGCTACTGGGATACTCTAACCACCTCATGGGGCACCGCCAGCTGGGCTAGCTCCACGACCAGCTGAGTAACCTGGACAACACAACAGGCAAGAAAAACAAACCAATCCCTAGAGGGACATGGGGTCAAACCCCAGTACGAAGAGCAACTATAAAACAGCAGTAAACAGCAAGATGAAATGCAGATGCTATGCATGAGAAAAGAGACAACAGCTCAACGGAAACTGCAACGGAAATATGTGGCCACGGTGAGTATAGGACATGTGGGTGCTACCCACTCACCCCTACTCGCTCACCCTTACCAGATGCATACACACCCAACCTATGAACTGTGGTAGCTAGCCACTCGGCGCATAGGAGAAATGAGAGTGCGGAATCGCCACTCTCCCTCGCATCCTGGTAAGAAAACAAAGAAGCAACAACGAAACAAGGCAATGGCTGCCGCAACTGAAATGGAATGTCATGCGTGTATGCAACATGCTGGAACACAAGCATATAAACATATGCAACACAGCAATTAAACACAAATAGCATACACAGTCCTCAACCAGGACAACAACAAAGCACGGCAATCCAACAAAGCCATCTCGCAATTCATCCAAGCCAAGTTCCACGCTGAATTACAAGCTCAAGATCCGTACCTTAATTCCTAGCTCAATTACCACAATACTAGGCCTGAGAAATCTGATTCCAACCTGTTAAACATACGCAAGATACAGGGAAATCATCAACAACAACTCACGGCCAACCACAAAAAAACACGGCTGGGAGTACCACGCTCCACCAGCAACTAACACCCTAATACAACTCAACAAGGAGCTAAATCACAGCTAGGAAACGAGATCTCAAAGCTAAAACCGAAGGCTACCTGCGCGCACAAACACACTACCGAAGATAGCAGCTTCGTGATCTCACTCCAGCTAACGATAGACTCCGAAACTAGTATAGGGTGAAAGAGCTTTCCAAGAGGAGTCCAACGCTACCTCAAGCAAAATAAACGACGATCGGAAGCGACGGGAAATTACCGGAGAAGCTCACGGTGAACAGTAGTCGAGGGTTTGAGAAACAGAGAACGAAATCGGGAATTATTTCTCTAAGTATGGGATCTGGTGGAATACAACGAAGCCAAGCCTTGCTCCTTAAATAAGCGCGAGAAATCTGTTTAATTATTCCACCGATAGAAACAGATCCCACCAGCAACGCTCGCTCGCGCTAAACAACTCTCTAATCCCAAAACGACGTCGCTCAGGACACGTCACCAAATCTGGTCGAAGCAAAACACTACAACGGGTCCCACGCTACGTCATCAAATCTGGTCATTCGAACGCTAAACTCGCAATACAGTTCTCTCCCTCAAGCGTTCACCAAAACGACGCCGTTGCAACTTATCCAAACGACATCGCTTCACCCTCAGCACAAGAACTTGCGGGCAGATCTCACAATCAGATCCTAGCGCTAAACGCATTACCAGATCTCTCCTAAACGACAATGTTTCCACCTTGCGCTACAGGAACGCTGACCCGCGTTGACATCTGGTGACAAACCAACCAGACTTCACCTCACGCAAACAGACCTCATGCTAGCGCTAAACTAATACGACGTCGCACCAATCCAAAACAAATCACTCTACCAGATCTCTCCCACACACGAGCAGATCCAGACTTCACAGAACGACGGCGTATGGTGATCTCGCGTTACCAAATACGCGATGCGACCAGATTTCTCAAGAAATCCGAACAGATCTCACAACAATCAGATATCACCAAAATTCAGATTTCTCATTCGAAATACGAAAACTTCCAGACTTGCTTAAAATGTGAAATCTAACCCGGAAACAACACCAAACTTCCAAACAGAAATCTGAACCACCAGAAATCTCCAAAAAATCTTATTAACTCCAACAAATTAATCTTAATTACATTTCAGGTCTCACACCCCGCGTGCTAATCAACAAAGATTAACAGCACAATTAAGCACATAATCACGGAAGCATAAAAATAGGGCTTAAAATTTTTCAAAGATTTGTGCCCGAACAATAAAACTTTCATTCAAAATATTCATACTCAAAATAGGATTTAACTCAAATTAACAGAACCCCAAATACATAAAAACTCAGGGCATCCCCTGGTTTATTACAGAATCAAATACAACTGGGAATCTAACGAAATGGGGATCGATCAGCTGGTTCTCTGCTCTGTCCAGTCTAGTTACCTGAAGAACCTGCAATCGGCAACACAGACCCAAGCAACCCAAAAACAAGAAAAGAATACGAGGTCAAACCTCAGTACGAAGAGCACTAAGTAAACAACAAATCATAAACATGCAGTATTCTAAGTGTCAGGCCTCGTGCACAACTCAGAGTTAAACCAAGCAAAAACATAGCGGAATAAAATTTTTGGCTTGGCCTGACGGTTAAAACAGATAATTTAAAATAGTACAATACTTAAAATAATCCCAGTTTACATTACGAAATAAAACAGTAAAGCAATTACAAGTACTAGCAACAATACAACAGCTGACAAAGCTACAGCTGAAGAGAAACTAAAGCACTGGGCATTCCCCAGCTGACAGCACTAGTACATATTATGCTATACGCTAACTGGGACACTCTATCCACCACCTGGGGCACCACCAGCTAGATCAAACCCACGCCCAGCTGTGAATCCTGGAAAACCTGTACAACAAGCAGGCAACAACAGAACAGCCCCAAAGGGACCTCGGGGTCAAACCCCAGTACGGAGAGCAAAAAATACAGCAAACGGAAAGCAGTAGATAAATATGCAGATGCTATGAAGGAGATCGAAGTACAACCAAAATCTGGAAGCCGAGAGATCTCAAAACAGCAACTCGACAACTGGTTAACAACAACTCAACAGCTGGAGCAAAACAACTGAAAAACAGTAGTCAAAGTGGCCACGAAATGTATACTGAGTATATGGGATCTACCCACTCGTCTCACGTATACTGCACCAAATGCAACAATTGCTCAACCTGCTGTTGCCCACTCATGAGGTGTGGGAGCTACCCACTCCGCCCATAGCAGCTAACAGTCCCAGCAAGGAGATGAGGGACGGGAGTTACCCTCGTGCCTCCAGCTTTAAGGTATACGGGAGTTACCCGATCGTCCTTAAGCCCAGCATCCTGGTACTCTCAAATCGAATACAAGGCATGGCTAGCAAAACAGAGCTCGACAAGAGGATATGCGTGTATGCAAATGCAACAGATGATATTATAACACATGCACAATAATAACAGCAAAGAGCATACACAGCAAGGCATATAATCCACGCAAACCCCTAGCTGTAACAAAGCTCAACATCCGTACCTTAACTTCTGAGTTATATTTAGCACATGCAGTTTGCCACAATGAAAGTCCTAGCAACGCAGATCCACCACCTGCTAAGCCAATACAAGCAACCGCTCAAGGACTACAACTCAGAACCACAGCAGCTGGGAGCTACGACTCCACCAGCGCTAATTCTACCTTTTATCACCACGAAAAGCTCTAACAATCTTAAAGGCAGAATCTTTACTTACCCCAAAAAGCTAGGATAGGATGCGAAATCCGACGCTTATGCTAACAGACTACACAAGGGAGATGTATCTGCGATCCTCTTCCAACTCCTCCGCTGCCTATGAAAAGGGTATGAGACGAAACGCCTTAGCAAGAGGAGTCCAACGCTACCACTCTCGCTCTCGTTGGGGCTATCTATCGACGGCAATTGAAATGAAGAAGGTTACTGTGAACAGTAACTAGGGTATCGCGACAGAATAAGGTTCACGGGAAATATTTGAACGCAAGGACCAGGTCCTCTATTTATAGTCACAACTGACTAACTAGTAAACAGATCTACCGACAACTTCAGCTATCACTGTTGATATCCCAATCAACATCTTAACAGCAGAAAGTTCGGGTCTCACATCTCTCCCCCACTAAGACACGATTTCATCCTCGAAATCAACATGTCCAAGAACAACTCGACTGAACCCAGGAGTTCAAGATAACTGGAAACAAGCTAACTACTAGAATCTATTACAAGGATTACTCAAACAGATGCGGCCATTCACGCTGCATCTTCTCTTCCAGTTCCCAGGTAGCTTCCTCTCTACCATGCTTGCTCCACTGAACCATCACCAACGGAATGGTTTTATTTCTCAACTGTTTCTCCTTCCTATCAAAGATCTACAAGGGATACTCAACGTAACTCAAAGTCTGATCAAGCTCAACCTCGTCTGTTCCCTATACATGAGACGGATCTGGCTCATACTTCCTCAACATGGAAACATGAAAGACATCATGTAGAGAAGACAATTCTACTGGCAACAACAGCCGATAAGCTAAAGGGCCAATCCTCTCTAAGATCTCATACGGACAAACATAACGAGGAGCTAACTTACCCTTCAGACCAAATCGCATAACACTACGAAAAGGGGAAACCTTAAGGAAAACACGATCACCAACCTGAAACTCTAAAGGCCTATGCCTCTTATTCGCATAGATGGCTTGGCGATCTTGTGCAGCTTTCATACGTTGACGGATTAGATCCACATGATCTCTCATCTGCTGCACAAACTCTGGAGAAGACAGCTGCTTCTCCACCACTTCTTCCCAACACACAGGCGATCTGCATTTCCTGCCATACAATGTCTCAAACGGTCCCATACCAATCGATACTTGATAGATGTGATTATAGGAAAATTTCACCAAGGACAACGAATCCTGCCAGCTACCACCGGAGTCCATCACAACAGCTCTTAACATATCCTCCAAAATCTGGATAGTTCGCTCATATTGGCCATCGGTCTTGGGGTGATACGCTGTACTCATAGCCAATCTAGTCCCTAGAGCTGCCTGCAAACTCTTCCAAAACCTGGAAGTAAACCTCGGATCTCGATCTGAAACAATCGAAACAGGCACACCATGCAGACGTACTACAAAATCTATGTACAGCTTCGCCATTTTCTTCAAATAAAACGTCATACCATAGGGAATGAAATGCGCAGACTTCGACAATCTGTCTACAACCACCCAAACAGCATCGCACCCTCTGCTGGAACGAGGCAGATGCGTCACAAAATCCATCGCTATGTGCTCCCAATTCCATTGGGGCACTTCCAGACTCTGCAATAGACTACCAGGTCTCATCCTTTCAGCCTTAACTTGCTGACAATTCAGACACTTGGCCACAAAATCAGCAATGTCACTCTTTAATAAAGCCCACCAAAAATGAGGCTTTGGCGCTTGGTACATCTTCCTCATGCCAGGATGAACACTGAATCTATTACAGTGCGCTTCTCTCAAAATCTGCTCCTTCAAGTCTATGAGGTTTGGAACAACCAGCCGGCCACCTCAAACAACCATCAGACGAAACAGAATAGTCCTCAAGCTGTCCAGCTCTTACCTTCAGCTTTAGCTCATGGATGGAAGGATCTGTCCTTTGAGCAGCTCTAATGCTCGCAACAATCTATGGCTCAACTTGAAAAGAAGAAACCACAACAAAATCCTCAGCTGGGTAAAACCTCCAACCAGTAGTGCTAAGATGCTCACGGTCCTTAGAAGAATACAACGATGCAAGCATTGCTCCTTGAGCCTTTCTGGTCAATGCATCAGCAACTACATTCACTTTCCTAGGCTGGTATTGGATCTCACACTCAGAATCCTTAAGCAGCTCCATCCATCTACGCTGTCTCATATTCAAATCTGGCTATGAAAACAAATACTGAAGGCTCTTGTGGTCTGAATACACCACAAATTGCTCTCCATACAAATAATGACGCCAAATCTTCAAAGCAAAGACTACAGCTGCTAGCTCCAAATCGTGAACTGGATATCGAGTCTCATGCGGTTTCAGCTGCCGTGAAGCATAAGCAATGACTCGACCATGCTGCATCAACACACATCCCAATCCATTGAGCGAGGCATCTGAACATACCACGTAACCACCTGAACCAGACGGCAAGGCTAACACAGGCGCATATGTTAACTTCTCTTTGAGCAACTGAAAACTGTTCTCACATTGCTCAGTCCAAACAAACTCTTGTCCTTATGGGTCAACTGGGTCATTTGCTTAGCTATGCTAGAAAATCCTTCGATAAAATGTCGATAATAGCCAGCCAGACCCAAGAAATTACGAACCTCCATCACACTCTCAGGGCGTTCCCAACTGACAACAGCTTCTACCTTACTGGGATCAACCGAAATCCCATCTGCTGAAATAACGTGACCCAAAAAAACCACACGATCCAGGCAAAACTCGCACTTAGAAAACTTAGCATACAGCTGCGAGTCTCTAAGCGTCTGAAGAACAACTCTCAAATGCTCCTTGTGATCCAAAGGAGTCTTTGAATACACCAAGATGTCATCGATGAACACTATCACAAACTGATCGATGAACTCTCAAAAAACCCTATTCATTAAGTCCATGAAAACTGTTGGGGCATTCGTCAAACCAAAAGGCATAACCAGAAACTCAAAATGCCCGTACCTCGTACGAAAAGCAGTCTTCGCAACATCTGAATCTCTTATCCTCAGCTGATGGTACCCCGAACGTAGATCGATTTTTGAATACACAGCCGAGCCTTGCAGCTAATCGAACAAGTCATCGATCCTAGGCAACGGGTACTTATTCTTAACAGTAGCTTTATTCAGCTGGCGGAAATCGATGCACATCCTCATTGTGCCATCCTTCTTCTTAACAAACAAGATAGGCGTTGTCAGGCCCCGTGCTAATCACACAAGATTAGAGCACAATTAAGCACATAATCACGGAAGCGTAAAATCGGGCTTAAAAATTTTTCGAAATAATATGGGCCTGAACTCAAAACATACATTCAAAATATTCATAATCAAAATACGAGTTGACTCAAACTCATATAAAACAGGTAACTCAAATCTCAAATCAACAATAGATCCCCAAATACATAGAATCACGGGGCATCCCCCGGTTCAATACATAATAAAATAAACTGGGACTCAAGAGAACGGGGATCGACCAGCTGGCACTCCACTCTGTCCAGCTTGGTTACCTGAATATCCTGGGTAACACAGACCCAAACAACACAAAAGCAGGAAAAGAAATACGAGGTCAAGCCTCAGTACGAAGAGCTATCAAAACAGCTAATCATGCAACATGCTATAATCGATACTATGAAATGCATGAGGGCTATCAAGGATCGGATAGCTAGACCAGTGTATCAACTGGAAAATCATCTCAATCAGCCTCTATACCCGCACGGTGTATCAACCGGGGAAATCATCGGTCCGTGATCTTCAGAGCCCGTCAGCCCATCACAGCTCGGTGGTAGACACTCGAATCCGGTAGTCACCACTCCGATGATAGCGTTGGACTTTTCAGGCACAACTCATCAGTCGGCCAGTCACAACGTGGCTTTCAATCAGGTCATCAATCAATCTGTCAATCAGTCTCAAGATGTTTGCATGTATGCCAATTCAATATTCAATGCACAATGCATACAATTCAACACGTGAAAACAGAATGTAAAACTCAGTCAGTTCACAAGCTGTATCATGTAAATCAAAGAAACATATAAGCAGATTTCACAACATCAATCACATCCATGTTCACGCTCAAAGCTGTTAAAATATGCTCAATTCGTACCTTCAACAACTGAATTCTACCTCAACAGAATTTCAAAGGCATGGCAATGCCAACAGTGCAAACCAGCTTTCACCTGATATCCTCAACCACGACAGAAGCTGTCCAGAACCTCAAATCTGTTAAGGAAACTCAACAATCAACTCATGTCTAGTTCGAATCAGAACCTCTCAGTAGCAATTCCTACGGTCAAGAACCTAAATCCGGTTCTACTTCTAAACAAAGTACTAGCATCTAATACTAAGCTTAGAACGGTAGGAATTTCTTACCCAACAGCTGGAACTAGCGGAAAAACTATCGGGTTCCACTGTACGAAGAAATCAGCAGCTTCGTGATCTTCTCCAAGGTCGTCCCACAGCTTCAAATGGATAACAATCGAAATAGCAAGTCACAGGGATTCCAGCGCCACCAAAATCGCTCAAATCATCGGCGGAGAACGGCGGCAATCGGCGGGAATTAAGTCACGGTGAACAGTAGCTAACGAGGGTTTGAAGATAAAGATAAGAAATATCGGGTTCAGAATAATTGTAAGTGTCGATCAACACTTCTATATATATAACCCTTAAATCCAACAGCTGTTGTTCGCAAAATAACCAGACGATGGGAACAGTAGATATTTGTCAACAGAAACCAGTCGTTGCCCACAACAAAACCAGATGCAACAACCAGTCGTTGCATTCTCAAGGAACATCCAAAACGACACCGTTCCAACTAAACAAAATGACATCGCAGCGCTCCACCAGCTGACAACAGATATCTCTTAAAACAACCCAGACGCAAGCGTAACCAACAAAACGACGTCGCATGACCTATGTCATCCTATCTGTCAACAGATACCTCACGACTGGATAAACAATGCAACAGATCCCTCGCTACTGGTACCAGACGCAATACCCAAAACGCAGCGTTTCCACTTAACCAAACGACGTCGCTTCTCACCAGCGACTGGTTCTTCAAACCAAACACGTGTCGCTTTCTCGATCACTCTCACAATTGCACGCCTGCTGCCAGCAGCAACCATCACAAGCGCAACTACTGCCAGATGCAACACAAGACGTCACGCTCACGTCATCTCTACTGATTTCCAAAATTTACCAGACGTGAGCTACAATACTATTGACCCGCGTTGACTTTTGCTACAGGAGCTTGCTGTTGACAGACTTCGCCGAAATTCTCTACGTCTGCTTCTTATACTAGCGCTGCGTCTGATTTCTAACACTTAGAGAAATTCGACAACCCAAAATCCCATGACTAATCCTACGAAACTGATTAATCACAATTCGAATTTATCAATCCTCACATTCTCCCCACCTTAAGAGATTTCTTCCTCGAAATCAAACTCAGGGAAAAATTCAATCAATTCATCACAACAATAGAAAGCAAAACAGAAATTCATCTGATACAAGGCCAGGAGTTCAAGATAACTGGACAACAACAAATAACAACTAGGGAAACACAACCAGAAACCGAAATCTAATACCACAAACTACTCGAACAGATGCGGCCACTCGCGCCGCATCTTCTCTTCCGGTTTCCAAGTTGCTTCCTCCCTTTCATGCTTGCTCCATTGGACCATCACCAACGGAACTACTTTGTTCCTCAGCTGCTTCTCCTTCCTGTCCAGAATCTGCACTGGATATTCAACATAACTCAAGGCAGAATTCAGCTCAACTTCGTCGGTTCTCAATACATGGGATGGATCAGGCTCATATTTCCTCAACATTGACACATGAAAAACATCATGCATCGCTTCTAATTCATCAGGCAGCCTCAATCGATAAGCCAGCTGTCCAATCCGCTCAAGAATCTCAAAGGGACCAACATATCTAGGAGCTAATTTGCCTTTAAATTTGAATCTCAGCACGCTCTTGAAAGGAGAAACTTTGAGGAATACTCGATCACCAACCTCAAACTCCAAAGGGATGCGTCTTCTGTTAGCATAGCTGGTAAATCTATCTTGTGCAGCCTTCATTCTACTTTGAATCAAGTCAATCTGATCTTTCATGTGCTGCACAAACTCAGGGGTTGAAAGTTGTCTCTCACCAACTTCTTCCCAACAAATCGGACATCTGCATTTTCGACCATACAAAGCTTCAAATGGAGCCATCCCGATAGTCACCTGGTTGCTGTTATTATACGAAAACTCAACCAACGACAAAGAATCCTGCCAGCCACCACTGAAATCCATCACTACTGCACGCAGCATATCCTCTAAGGTCTGAATGGTCCGCTCAGACTGACCATCTGTCTGTGGGTGATAGGCTGTACTCATAGCCAATCTCGAACCCATCGCTGCCTGCAAGCTCTTCCAAAATCAGGAAGTGAATCTTGGATCTCTGTCAGACACTATCGAAACAGGCACTCCATGCAATCTAACCACATGGTCGACATACAGCTTCTCCATTTTCTTCATTGAACACCTCACGTCATAGGGAATGAAACTGGGCTGACTTCGAAAGTCTATCAATCACCCCCCAAATCGCATCGTATCCCCTACTCGATCGAGGTAGATGAGTCACAAAATCCATGGCGATGTGTTCCCAATTCCATTGGGGCACCTCCAAACTCTGTAGCAATCCACCAGGTC
>KQ995764.1:28072-53081 GCA_001598015.1 Dorcoceras hygrometricum | reverse complement strand
TTGTTAGAGTAGATGCCCAACTAGCCAACTTGTGGCGTGTGGGTTTTATTGACTCTTGTACAAACGATCTTTATATATGATATTCGCATTCTTTTATATGGCATTCTTTACTTTCATTATGTGTGTAATGATTTACAATTGTGTTGAGTAAAGACCTAGAATGCACTAAAGCGTATGTTAGATGTGATAGTGGGTATGACGGCTATCATGAAACACATCTAATAGTCGCTGTGTATTCTGAACATGTTCCTAGTCGATTGGGCCGTCAAAATGAGGATAAGGCCGCCCGAGTTCGAGACTAGTATCTGCGATGCGAAGTACCATGTTTTATTGGTAGGGAACATTGTGATGTTCTGAGCATGCAGATAGATAGTGACCTGGTGATCTATCGAACTACCCTCCTTCGGATTTTCCAAGTGGTTACCATTTGTCGAGTGGATAAGTCCGAGGTCTTGGTTGTACTGATTAGTCCTCACGACTCGAAACGTCATTGAGACTCTACATGATAGGCGTCTCACTTTGACCCGTTTGCCGACTCACTTGGGGTCACCAGGCGTCGGGATTGGGTGAGACCCCGATGCATGTAGGAGTCGATGCATCGTTGTCGAGGATTCACCGCTCGCAGACATGCGTGGATATCCTATGCTATCTGAGGGGATAATAGTGTATAAATCTCTGGCCAGAGTACTAGAAGTGTTTTAGGTAAATGTGTTTACCTAGTTTCACTCGCGATGTCACTATTCTGATCTCCAAGATGTATGCATAGCTATCGGATCTATAGCGACTCTCGATTTACCAATGGTCGTTGATCTGATCGGGATATATGGATTGAAAGGACCGTACAGTATGCTAACCACGACCGACTGGTTCTTGCAGGCACTATCAGTGATACCTAGGGGATCATGGGGCGATGTTGCTAGACGCTTTACCATGATCCGTTGGGCAGGTCCGGAATTGTGATTCCGGAGCCACAATGGTTGTGGGCCCACGGCTAGCTGTATCCCTGAACCATTGAGGGTCACACAAGTACTGGATTCGAAATTCCCTCACGGATACTCAGCTCAATGTGTTGAGCACGAGAAGAGGATTTCGGGAAGTGCGACTTCCTAAAAGTCAACTGGGGTCAAACCGGGATTTGACTCTGTTGAGGGGCAAAACGGTCATTTTGCTATTTGGGGTTTGATAATCTGAAAAATTGTTTTTCACATCATAACATTCAGTTTTGGAAACTGAGTCGATCGGTCCGAACTGATCGGCGATCGGAGTTACGATGAAGTCGCAGCGATTGATATCGTCATTTGGACCCGGGCCCGTTGGACCGGCCCAAGTCCAACTTTAAGTCTATATAATTAGGCTTAGTTTAGTGACTTGATTAATACAACTAGACTATCATCTAAACCCTAACCCTAGCGTGCGCCCCCTCCCTTCTCTTCTCTCGCCGCCGCCGCCGCCGCCGCCAACTTCGCCGGAATTTGTTCCCGGCCTAGTTTTTCGAGGAGAATCCGATCGTGCTGATCTCGTCAGGACTTCTAGTGCAGTCTGACGAAGGAGTCTCAGCGTCTGAAACACCCTATGTATGTCGATACATGTAGATTTGATTATCGTATTGATCGCCTCCCGGTTCTATATTTTTGTTCTTCCGCTGCCTGACCGGGGGGCGGATCCGGATCCCCAACAGGGTCCTCTATGAGAGAATCTCATTCTCTTTCAGATAGTCTTGAAATTCAGCACTTAAGTATTCACCACCTCGATCGGATCGAAGTGCTTTAATATCTTGCCTAGCTGATTTTCCACTTCAGCCTTGAATTCTTTGAACCTTTCAAAGGATTCAGACTTGTGCTTCATTAAGTACAAGTATCCATACCTAGAGTAATCGTCGGTAAAGGTGATGAAGTATGTGTGACCGTACTTAGTAACAATACTAAATGGGCCACACACATCAGTATGGATCAAATCCAATAGGCCTTGAGCACGCTTACCCTTGCCCTTGAAGGGTTGCTTAGTCATCTTTCCCTTAAGACAAGATTCACAAGTCGGTAGAGAGTTAATGTCTGACAGATCAAACATGTCACTCCTAACTAACTTGTTCATCCTACTTAGAGAAACATGACCTAGCCTAGCGTGCCAAAGTTGTGCTGGGTTTAAGCTATCGTGTTTCCTTTTAATCGTTGTTGTATGTGTTTCGACATCGCGAGTTGGAACGTCTTTTAATTTTAAGGTGTACAAATCGTTTTCGCGTTCCCCAATACCAATCAAACATTCATTCTTGTAAATATTTCAAATCGAATTAGCAAACATACAAGAATATCCATCACTATCAAGCATAGAAACAGAAATAATGTTCTTTATTAATTCGGGAACAAACAAAAAGTTTCTTAATAACAACTTAAAATCAGAAGACAGAAATAAATAAACATCTCCTATAGCTACAGCAGCAACTCTTGCTCCATTGCCTAGCCTCAAGTGGGTCTCACCCTCTCTAAGACGTCGGCTTCTTGTCATCACCTGCAAACATTGCAGATATGAGATCCACATCCGGTATCAAGTACCTAAGAAGTCTAATTAAGAGACATATTTATTTCGATATAGAACATACCTTTCGCAGTTCGCAACTGCTCGAGGTACTCCTTGCAGTTCCTCCTCCAATGCCCAGGCTTGTGGCAGTGGTGGCAAACATCCTCAGTCTTGTTTGGCTTGGAAGCCTTTGCCTTGGGCTTCTTGGTGGGCTTTTCCTCCTTCGCAGGGGCAGAACGCTTCTTACCCTTGCGTCTGGGCCCCTTCTTCGTAGAGGAAGAAGAGCCCATGAGGAGGACGGGCTTGTCATTCTTTATGGTTCCTTCGAACACTACAAGCATGTTAACCACCTCTTCAAGGGTGGCTGCCAGCTTGTTCATGTTGAAGTTGACCACAAAGGGGTCGAATGCAGCAGGCAGTAAGAGGAGAAGCACATCCACAGACAGCTCGTGTGGAAGTGTGATATCAAGGCCTGACAGCTTTTCAACGAGCCCAATCATATGAACCCCATGCTCGCGGACCGAAGTCCCATCGCGCATGCGGCTTGTCATAAGCACCTTGACAGTCGTGAACCTCTCATGTCGAGAGTTCTCCCCGTACAGTTCCTTGAGATGAAAGAGTATGTCAGCAGCATATTTTGTCTTCTCAAAGCGGCGTTGCATTTCGTTAAACATCGATGCCATCACATAGCATCGAGTCTTGAGCTCGTCGTCCCACCATTGCTGAAGCGTCACCAGCTCCTCAGGGCTGATATCAGCAGGGGCTTCCTTCGGAGGGCTCTTCTCTATCGTATAAAGAAGTTTCACCGAAGCCAACACAATGTTGAGGTTTCGAAGCCAGTCTTGGTAGTTCACACCGGTGAACTTGTTGCTATCCAGTATAACAGCGAGTGGGTTTTTGATCGAAGACATTTTGTAAGCAGTAATACTGAAAAGAATACAGACATACATTACTAACTATATATGAAATAACGCTAAGACATAAAACAAGGTCGTTAAGTTTTATGAATTACCCTCCCACTATTTTAACGATTTCACCACCCTCTAATGAAATCGAAAAAGCAAGTTTCTTTAGTGGGTACACGGAGCCCAATCAAGCGATCATGGTCCCGAATAATATCAGCCAACCACGACCCCCAAAAGGTAGTTTCCGATTGCAACCAGTGCAACCTCCATGTATTCACCTCACGTCCAGTAAGGGCCCAATAATATGACGCCGTTTACTATCACGTGTCAAGATGACCCATCAATGTTGAGTCGTGAAGGACGGTCCCCTTAACGTCCCCAATAATATGAGACAACGTTAAAGGGAGTTCCAACCGACTCACAACAATTGTCAATGGCGTGGACAGCTTTTCGGCATACATAACCCCCTCAATAATATGAGTCGGGCCATGTATACGGGTAGCATCGGCGTACACCCATTGTTGATGGAAGGTAGGGATAATTTAAACAAATTTAAATTCCCTTTAGCTTATCGAATAAACTTTTAATCTTGATATTAGTTTTAAATCGTATTTAAAATGAGGGATTTTATTTTAGAAAAATTTGGTCTCATGCAATTTTAAATCAAATTTAAAACATGGATGGAAGGTAGGGATAATTTAAACAAATTTAAATTCCCTTTAGCTTATCGAATAAACTTTTAATCTTGATATTAGTTTTAAATCGTATTTAAAATGAGGGATTTTATTTTAGAAAAATTTGGTCTCATGCAATTTTAAATCAAATTTAAAACATGCGGATTCAACAAATATATCAAATATATAAATAACTTTGGGATGATCGATCGCGAGAGCTATGCGGTCCGTGGTTGCCAATCACGTACCTGGGTCCAATCCTAGGTGAAATGCAATATGCAATGCAATCCTATTACATTTGCTTCCGGTTTTACAGATCTTCGGTCTTCAATATCTTTGATCGTCATGGGCCCACCATCTTCAAAAGTCCTCCCACTAAGTCTAGTAATTTACAATTAAATTCCATGACACATAAGGGATACATTTTACAAGGGGTGGGAACGGGCCACAAACAGACCCACTTTAATAAATGATAATCAATGATATTAAATACAACCAAAATCGCAAAACCTAAAGCATACACCTAACACATTGGGCACGGCTCTCGATCATCCCAAACATGCAATCAATCTAATTAACTTGCATAAATTAAATAATCAAATTATTTACCACAAAATCATATTTTAATCATAAAATCGAATTTTATAATAAAATCGCATTTTGTCGATAAAATCATATTTTAATCAACAAAATCATATTGTAATTATAAAATCATATTTTACAACTAAAATAATATTTTGCAATTTTAATTGCATTAAATTGGGCTTAAAACAATTTTAGGCCCAAAAATATCAAAATTCCAAAATCGACCAAAATCGGCCCGATATCAATATCGGCCCGAAAACTTCATGGGCTGCCCGGGACAGGCACGAAAAAAACCTAAAGGAAAAATCAGCCGTCGCAACAATGCCGAGAACACATCGGACGACGGCCGCCACATGCATGTAGCGTGCGGCATACAGCCACACGCAGGCCAGCGACAAGCGCGGCCAGGCCGTGCCATGCACGGCAGCAGGTTGCGCAATATCGTGCAACGGTTGTGCAAGGCATGCTGCCGTGCACGACAGCAGGTTGCGCAATATCGTGCAACGGTTGCGCAAGGCATGCTGCCGTACATTCGATATAATCTACAAACATTCATAGGGTGTTCGTAGATAGTTACCTTGCTGGAGTCTAGGCGCCTGGCTCCGACCAGTTTCTCGAGGAAACCGGCACTTCAAACTGTAGGCGGTGGTAGATCGTCAATCAGGTCCACGACCGGATTCAATCTTCCTCCAATCAGCCTGCACTAGAAAGCTGATGGATTTGCCACGGACGGAATCACCTCGTCGCGGTGATCGAAACAAGTCCGATCACGAAGCGGGCGGCGGGCGGCGGCGGCGGCGGCGGCGTGAGGCTTTAGAGGAGGGGGTGGCGGCCAACTAGAGAGTCTAGGGTTTGTGTGAGTTGTGTTATGCAACCCTAGGCTCAAGACTAAGTATAGGTGTGATGGGCTTGAACCGGCCCACTGGACCTGGGGCGGGCCCCAGTTTCCAAAACTGAGTATTATGATGCGAAAACAATTTTTCAGATTACTTAGTCCAAAATGACAGTTTTGCCCCTCAACAGCGAGAAATCGCAATTTGACCCCTGTTGATTTTTAGGAAGTCGCACTCCCTAAAATTCTCCTCATATGCTCAACACATTGAGCTCAGTTTCCGTGCGGGAATCATGAATCCAGTACTTGTGTGACCCTCAATGATTCAGGGATACAGCTAGTCGTGGGCCCGCAACCATTGCGGCTCCGAAATCACAATTTCGGACTTGCCCAACGGATCATGGTAAAGCGCCTAGCAACATCGCGCCATGATCCCCTAGGTATCACTGACAGTGCCTGCAAGAACCAGTTGGTCGTGGTTAGCGTATAGTACGGTCCTTTCAACACTATATCCCGATCAGATCAACGACCATTGGTAAATCGATAGTCGCTAGAGATCCGACATCTATGCATACATCTTGGAGATTGAATAGTGCCATCGCGAGTGTAACTAGGTAAACCCATTTACCTAAAACACTTCTAGTACTCTGGCCAGAGATTTATACACTATTATCCCCTCAGTAGCATAGGATATCCACGCATGTAAGCAAGCGGTGAATCCTCGACAACGAAGCATCGACTCCTACATGCATCGGGGTCTCACCCAATCCCGCCGCCTAATGACCCCAAGTGAGTCGGCAAACGAGTCAAAGTGAGACACCTATCATGTAGAGTCTCAATGACATTTCGAGTCGTGAGGACTAATAAGTACAACCAAGACCTCAGACTTATCCACTCGACAAATGGTAACCACTTGGAAAGTCCGAACGAGAGTAGTTCGATAGATCACCAGGTCACTATCTATCTGCATGCTCAGAATACACAGTGACTATTAGATGTGTTTCATGATAGCCGTCATACCCACTATCACATCTAACATACACTATGGTGCATTCTAGGTCTTTATCCAACACTATTGTTAACATTATAGTCATAATGAAAATAAATAAAGCCATGAATAAATGCGAATATCATATATAAAGATCGTTTCATACAAGAGTCTATAAACCCACACGCCACAAGTTGGCTAGTTGGGCATCTACTCTAACAGATCGTACCCCTAAAAGGAGAAATTTTCAAAAATACTCTGTCCCCTGTTCCAAAACTCAAAGGCCTACGTCTGGTATTAGCATATTTCGCTTGCCTATGCTGCGCAGTTCTCATCTTCTGCTGAATCAACTTCACTTTCTCAGTCATTTTTCTAATCAAATCTGGTCCCAATTCAGGTACCTCTGATACATCATCCCAATATAATGGTGAACGACATTTCCTTCCATACAACGCTTCAAACGGAGCCATTTCGATACTGGTTTGATAACTGTTGTTGTATGAAAATTCCACCAGTGGTAATGAATCTTGCCATGAAATACCAAAGTCCAATACTACTGCTCTAAGCATATCCTCAAGAGTTTGAATTGTTCTTTCAGATTGCCCATCGGTTTGAGGATGATGCAGTGCTTAGATGTAGTTTTGTACCCAAAGCTTGTTGCAAACTACTCCAAAAATGTGAAGTTAATTGTGGATCTCTATCAGAAACAATGGATTTTGGCACACCATGAAGTCTGAACACTTCTTTAATGTAGAGATCTGCCATTTGATCATGTCGATAGGTCATTCGATAAGGAATAAAACAGGCAGATTTTGTAAACCTATCGATAATTACCCAAATAGCACCACAACCTCGGGATGATTTTGGTAATTTTGTTACAAAATCCATAGAAATGTGATCCCACTTCCATTCAGGAATTGACAAATTTTGTAATAATCCAACAGGTTTCTTCCTTTCAGCTTTCACCTGTTGTCAATTTAAACACTTCGAAATGAAATTAGTCACATCAGACTTCATTTGTTTCCACCAGTACTATCTTTTCAAATCGTTGTACATTTTCCTACCTCCAGGATGCACACTGAATCTACTTCTATGGGCTTCATTCAAAATCTGGTGTCTTAATTCTGGAATATCTGCAATAACAAATCTGTTATTCACATATAAAATATCATTAGCATCCACTCGATATTCCGATGAATGTCCAGATTTGACCATCTCAACAGATCTCTGTATATTCAAATCTTTCTTCTGTGCTTCTTTAATCCGAATCAACAGTTCAGGTTCAGCACTTATAGTACAAATTCTCATCGGTCTTCTATCTATTTCAAATAAATATTCTGAGATACAGCAATCTTCTATCAAACTAGACACCTTCATCGTAGTCAAAGACAAAGCACAAATCTTTCTACTCAAGGCATCTGCTGCATTGGATTTCCCAGGATAATACTTAATTTCACAATCGAAATCCTTCAATAAATCCAGCCATCTTCGCTGCCTCATATTCAATTCAGACTATGAAAACAAATACTTCAAACTCTTGTGATCAGAAAAGATCTCAAATTTCTCACCATAAAGATAATGTCGCCATATCTTTAGTGCAAACACAATGGATGCCAGTTCAAGATCATGAATTGGATATCGGATTTCATGTGTTTTCAGTTGTTTCGAGGCGTATGCAATCACATGTCCTCGTTGCATCAAAACACACCCTAATCCTTGATGAGAAGCATCGCAATATACCACAAAATCCCCAGTACCTGAAGGAATTGTAAACACCGGTGCGGTGGTTAATCTCTTTTTCAATTCAAGAAAACTGTTTTCACAAGCCTCTGACCAAACAAACGGTGCATTCTTCTGTGTCAACTGAGTTATAGGCTTTGCAATACTCGAAAAATCCTGGATAAACCGTCGATAATACCCTACAAGACCCCTAAAGATTCGAATTTCTGGCACAGATGTTGGTCTAGGCCAATTAATCACAGCTTCTATCTTACTTGGATCCAACCAAAACTCACATTTCGATAGTTTAGCATATAATTTCTCATCTCTCAAAGTTTGCAAAACTGTCCTAAGATGGTTTGCATGATCGCACATATTCTTAGAATAGATCAGAATGTCATCAATAAATATGATCACAAAATCATCAAGATATCTCTGAAATACCCTGTTCATCAAACTCATAAACACTGCCGGAGCATTTGTCAATCCAAACGGCATAACGATGAACTCATAGTGACCATACCGCGTTCGAAATGCAGTTTTCGATATGTCCTCATCTCTTACTCTCAATTGATGATATCCGGATCTCAAATCAATCTTCGAATATACTGACGAACCCTGCAACTGATAAAATAAATCATCTATTCGAGGTAAAGGGTATTTATTCTTTACCGTGGCTTTATTTAGTTGCCGGTAGTCAATACATAACCTCATTGATCCATCTTTCTTACGTACAAATAATACTGGAGCGCTCCAAGGGGAAACACTTGGTCTAATATACCCTTTGGCTAGAAGATCTTCCAGCTGCTCCTTCAATTCCTTCAATTCAATTGGTGCCATTTGGTACGGTGCTTTTGATATCGGTTGTGTACCTGGAATCAATTCAATACTAAAATCTACCTCTCGATATGGAGGTAATCCTGGAATTTCATCAGGAAAGACATCAGCGAAGTCACAAACTACTGGTATATCAACCAAATTCGGGCTATTCTTGTTCACATCTACTGCATAAATCAAGAATCCCTCTGCTCCCTTCTGCAATAGATTAGTCATAGAGATAACAGAAACCAAAGGAATTCTGGCTCGTGATCCCTTACCATAAAATTTCCACTCGTCGGTTTTCTCAGGTTTGAATCGAACCACTTTCTGAAAACAATCTACTGTTGCCCTGTACTTGGTTAACATATCTATGCCAATGATGCAATCAAAATCAGACAACCCAAGTACAATACAATCAATCTCAATTTCATGACCTTCAAACTGTAGTATACAATTCCTAAATGTTTTTACTGATAATATACCCCTTCCCAGAGGTGAAGAAATTGATACTACCTCAGTCAATGATTCAGTGGTCTTCTCAGAAATAAATGTGTGTGACGCACCAGTATCAACTAATACATAAGCAGGAAAACTACACAAACAGCAATTACCTGCAGTAACATTATCAGGAGCTGCTTGTGCTTGCTCTTCAGTCAAAGCAAACACCCGTGCTTGCTGTTTAGGAGGTTGACTCACTGTTTGGCTTCCTCCTTGCCTACTCTGTTGTTGATTTTGTGGTTGGAATGAATGCACAGAAGATGCTTGTCTTTCTGGAGGTGGCAATGATCTCGATGCCCCTGTATTCTGTGAATTTCCAGCACCACGTTGAGGGCAGATTCTTGCAAAATGTCCAGGTTGATTACAAATGCGGCACAGGCCAAACACTCCTCTACACTGTTCCGTGTTGTGTTTGCCTCCACACTTGGTACAGTAATCACCAGATTTCTGTCCAGCTCCCAGTTGTTTGAATTCACTTGAACTGGAGGAACTACTGGTACCTGAACGTTTGAATTGTTTTCCTTTTCCTTTGAAGAAATTTTTCTTTCCACTACCGCTGCTTCCAGCATCAAAACGAGGGGGTGGTTGAATCTGTGGGTTTTCTTGTGCTGATTTGACTGCTGATGGCACAAATTGTGCTCTTCGTTGCCTTAGCAATCCAGCTTCTGCTCCTTTTGCGCTATTCAACGCATCGGCAAAAGTATTTGGTCGGCCAGTGTTCACCAAAGTAAACACGTCAGGATTTAATCCATTAATAAAGTGATCAGCTTGTGCTTCATCGCTGATAGCAACGTGTGGAGCAAAGTTAAGCAAACTAGTGAATTTGGCGACATACTCTTCAATATTCAACTGTCCCTGTCTCAAGTTCGCAAATTCCGCTCCTTTATCCTTTTGATACGAAACGGGGAAGAATCTTTGATAAAAAGCTGTTCGAAATACTGCCCAAGTAATCACAGCGTCCTGATTTTCAAGTGCTTTCTTGGTTGCTATCCACCAGCTTTTACCAAGACCATGCAACTGATGTACTATTAATTTCACCCGACGATCATCGGTGTAATCCAGTGCTTCAAATAACTGTTCAATGTATTACAACCAGTTCTCACAGTCTATGGCATTTTCTGTCCCTGTCAAAGTTGGTGGTTTAAAAGACTGAAATCGTTTTAGCAAGGTTTCCATCGGGGTAGCAGTTGCATTCATAGTCTCAGTCGATGTACTACCCTGCTCTGTTGTTCTTCGGGGAGGCATATCTAAAAATCAGAGAGATGTGTTCACAATTCTTCATCATATCAATAACAAATCTTAGTCCCTCCTTTGATTAGCACACATCAAGGTGCTACTTCTCAAGACATCGAGTTCTGATTCATACTTCATGCACTACATGCTAATCACTTCAAAAGCATGTAATTCTCATAACTCTTGGGTATACTCTTACCATTTGTTCACAGAAATCAAGTGATATAAATTCAAAACAGTAAGACATATACCATGCAAGCATGCAATGAATCAATCAAGAAGACTCAATCTAACCCACTCATCTAGTTTCATAACTTAATGGTTTAGTGGGCTCTGATACCACCTGCTGTGAGGCTCTCTGCTCACAATTAATCTTCTAATCTCATCTTATGGGCGTTTAATTAGCGTTTAATTTAACCTCGAGTTTAAGTAGTGAAATCTGGAAATTTTTTTTTTTAAACAAGGTGGTCCCAAAAGCTGGTCCTTGGTAATAATACAGAACTATGTTCGTGCTTCAAGAACTATTTATTTATAACTAGAACCAACCAGTACAACAGTTAGTACATAACAGGTTTGCTAATACAAGAGCTGACCAGCAGCAGCAAAATCAGATTTCACGCTAACGCTAACTATTCCAAAGGCTAAACTAGCAGCAGATCTCTAGTAGTGCTTCTTATTTGTTGCTCTTCGTCTAGGTAGCCAGCTCTCACTACCTGTGCCCAATTCAATTCAGCTCTCGCCTACCTGTTGTCATGCACACATACAAAACAAAACAACAGCCGGATAAACTCCGGTGAGAATCATCTCACTATAATCAACAGGTATATGCAATAGAACATATAAACACATATCAATCAGTATCAGTTCTACGATGCAATGCAATGAATCTATCTCAATTCTTCGTTCCAGAATTGATTCCATTTCACATCAACGCCATCAAGATTCGTATACGATCTTGACATGGATATCCATCTATCGAAGTTAACTCCAACTTCGAAAATCAGGTCATCTCAGTCCTGGGCATTAGAATCAATTCATATTCTCTTCGTGTGATGTAATTTCATGCAAATATAAAAGATCCACTACCTGTGATGGATCGACACACAAAACTCCAGTTCTAAATCAAGAACAGAAACTACAGAGTATGTGATTTCATCGGGATAACTCAAGAAATATCATTCCTGAGTAATCTAACCCTGACTCGCATTGTCACATTATACCTTCGTTAATCTACTTCTAATATTGCTTAGGCTTTCTTGCAATTGTTCCCAGTAACTCACAGAGTCAAATCCTAAAGTCTGTAGCAAGAGTTACAAGGATTTCGAATTCAATCCTATTTATAGGAGAAGATCTCTGCTTTTCTGCAGCATTTCCAATGTGTTCAATTCAAATTCCACGTGTCATGCTGAGTATTTATCTATCAATATAGGATAAACTCCCACCGCTTCGAAACCCAGCTTCTTCGATCAGTGCTTATAGCTTATCAACTGTTCTTCGTGATACAGAGCAATTCTCACGACTGATGCTAACAATTCTCACGACTGGAAGCAGTAGCTATATTCAGTTGTTGAAATATCCAGTCGCAACAAAACCAGCTTTCACAACCAACCAGCAACATAACCAGCTTTCTCAACCAGATGTCATAACTAAACATAACAACCAGTCGCTGTATTTCAATATCAAAATGACGTTGCGTTGCTCCCACGACTGGTCAAACCAGCAGATACACAAACCATCGACTGGTTTCAAACCCAAAAGCTGGACAATCAGTCATTGCATCAAAACGCTGCGTTTCAACTAATTCAAACGACATCGCATAACTGACGTCATCAAATCCAGTCGCTAACTCTCTCGCAAACCAGCTGCAAGCTACAATAAACGTCTGGAAATCAAATTATGTGCATCGACTGAGTAGAAAAACGACGTCGCTCAACTAAAACCAGCGATCACTCTTAATCATATGGTTGACTAACGTTGACGTCTGGATTCCCAGATTTAACGCTATTACTGGTCTTCGTAAAACAACAACGTGCTAGCAACGACTGGTAAGATTCTACCAGCTTTCGCCAAAACGACCACGTTTTATCAAATAGTTGCGATAACTTAGGCACGTACCAGACTTCACCAAAACGGCAGCGTTTCTCTTCTAAACACTTAGACAAAACAGATTCCTCCTATTAATTCACTTCGAATCTCAACCAGATTTCACCTCATCGGCAGACGACCAGACTTCATCAGAACTAACGTCCGGAATTTCCAATTTCCTTAATCACGACATAAATAATCTCGGGCATTACAGATCTGGTATGTAATAAAAACATGCGGAAAACACCAGAACTGAATCCTAAATTTTAAAACTCAACAAAAACATATTTCTGTTTACAGAAATCTGTTCGACTACTGTGTGTTCAAGTGTGCAATCTGAAATGTATGCGTGCGTGCTAAATTAAATATGCGGAATACTGTAAATAAAAGAGTACAATACACTGATATTTGTTTCTGGAAGTTCGGAGCTCAATCTCGTACTTCTCCCCTTCTTCCTTCTTCAGGAAGGTTTCATTAGAATATGAGTCACCGAGCCTCGCTCCAGGTGAACTTCTATCCTCAACAAATGCACACCAGTAGCAACTGTGTGTCTAACTAAACAGGAACATGTTTAACGTCTCTGTTCAAAGACTACAATGATAGTTTTTGTGATTCACTCACTATTCTAAATAGCTCAACTCACAAAATGTGCGAGTGAATCTGTGTGTGAGATTTTTACAATGTGAACTCTCTGTTTTTCTCTGTTTCTCACACACTAGGGAAATGCTCTACAAAAGCTGATTTAGACTTAGCAGTCGAAACTCGTAGTAAACTCCTCTCTAATGGCGGTCGACTGATTCGTCTCTGATTTTCTTCCCTTTTTGGTGTTGTCTCCTTTTCGTTTTTAATCTTTTCTGTGCATCAACAACCACCTTTCTTCAATGGCGCTTCTCGTATATAAAGCCTCTGTTCAAATTCAATCCGTTGGACACAAGTTCTTCCCGTTGAAAGATGTTCTGTAAAGTAGTGACAGGGAGTTGTACTTGTGTCCTTTCTTTTGCAGGCTTGTATCGTCTTTTGATTTGGCTTAAAAATTCCAGCAGCTGATCTAAACCAACAGCTGATTACTGATTAGTCAACTGCTTCGCTTCTTTGTGTTCAACTGCTGATCAAGAACTGAATGCTTGCAACGGCTGATTTCTTCAACATCTGAAGCATCTTACTGCTGAATCACTCTTCTGCTGAATCGTTCTTCTGTTTACTGCTGATTGCCTCAACTGATCAACATCTCTGCTTCAACGTCTGTTTCTTCTTCATCAGCTGATTCATTTTCCCTTTAGCGCTCTAGCTGGTTCAACTTGTCTTTGCACATCAGCTGTTGTATCTTCGTCGCGCTACGTCTGATACAACTTTATCGCAACAGCTGATCAACATCTGATTTGTTCTCCAGCTGGTCTTTCTTCATCTTAACGCAACAGCTGGTCCATAGCGTTCCAGCTGATTCTTAGTGTTCCAGTTGGTTCAACTTATTGCTCCAGCTGGTCCATCTTCTCCTTAGCGCTCCAGCTGGTCCATCTTCTCCTTTAGCGAATATCACAGCTGCTGGTCTAATTTGGCCTCCGCCTAATTACGAACAACTGACACAACTTTGGACGTCTCCATTGCTAATCCAGCTGCCTTCTAAGTGATAAACCAAACCAGCTGTGAACTTTATCTTTTATCCAACTGATCCATCTTTGCGCACCAGCTGGTTCAGTTGCTCCAGCTGATCCATCTTCGCGCACAGCTGATTCTTAGTGTTCCAGTTGGTTCAACTTATTGCTCCAGCTGGTCCATCTTCTCCTTAGCGCTCCAGCTGGTCCATCTTCTCCTTTAGCGAATATCACAGCTGCTGGTCTAATTTGGCCTCCGCCTAATTACGAACAACTGACACAACTTTGGACGTCTCCATTGCTAATCCAGCTGCCTTCTAAGTGATAAACCAAACCAGCTGTGAACTTTATCTTTTATCCAACTGATCCATCTTTGCGCACCAGCTGGTTCAGTTGCTCCAGCTGATCCATCTTCGCGCACATCTAAACCAACTTGCATATTTTCGCATGAGACCAGTGCTACTCCCTCCGGAACGATCCAACGAGCACAACTCATAAAACTTCGTTTGATAACCTAAGCTGGTTTTCGGCCAAATTCCTTCGTTTAGGCCTCCGAAATCGCGTTTTACTGTTTTCAGCTCTTGTTCTGCTACGGTATCTGATTCAACTTCTCTTGTTGTATTTCCAGCTAACATCTGCACACTTAGTAGAAACGTTAGAAACACAATAACAAGTTTTGTGTAATTCAAAACTCAGATCTGGATCTGTTATCCAGATCCATCATCAAATAAAGATCCACTACCCGTGATGGATCGACAAACATAACTTCAAGTTCTAAATCAAGAACAACAGTTATAAAGTATGTGATTTGGCGGGATAACTCAATAATTATCATTCTCGAGTATTCAAGTCCCTGACTCTCATGTCAAACTATACCTCTTTTAGCTCTGTTTTTTGATTGCTTCAAATATCAAAGCTGAGACCTCATCGTAAGGATTCCAGAACAATTTACAGAATCGAATTCTGATAACCGTAGCAAAGTTACAAGGATTTGAATTCACTCTAATTTATAGGAGAAGGTCTCTGTTTTCTGCAGAATTCCCCATGCAAGCCATATAAATTCCACGTGTTATGCTGAGTAATTACATACCAAAATAGGATATGTACACACCGCTTGAAGACAGATTCATGTATCCACACATGGCGTCAAATAGATTTCTCAACTAGCGCTAATACCTATCAGCCGCTGTTCTACATAATCAGACGTTACAGGAGAAGTCTTACAACTGATACCAGCTTTTACTTCCAACGGAATCAGTAGCAGCAACCAGCCGTTGCATTCGTAAAGGAACATCAAAACGACACCGTTCCAACTAAATAAAACGACGCCGCAGCGTTCCAACTGCTGGTAACAGATTCCTCCTGCGAAACAACCAAAAGCTGGTCGCGCTAAACAACTTCAAGACGACGATGTAAATTGACACGTTAGCATTGCTGCTAACAGCAGACGCAAAGCGTTACACCCAAAACGCTGCGTTCCAACTTCAACAAAACGACGTCGCCTTTCAACAGCAGATGATTACTCAAACCAACGGCTGGTCACTCAAATAAATCAACTCCTCACAAACGCAACTGCTGATCAGCATGAACCTCTTCAAACGCATCTACTGATTCGTGAAACGACGACGCACCACTAACATCAGCGATCACATCTCTACAGTACAGTTGACTTGCGTTGACATCTGAATTGCGCTACACCAGATTCTAGCATTAGCGCTACGACAGCGTTTCATCATATGTTCGAGGCAATTCGCTCAACGCACCAGATTTCACCAAAACGGCAGCGTTTCACTTCCAAATTCTAGGGAATCAGATCTCTACCGAAATTTCACCAATTCACCTTCAAATCTCAATCAGATTTCACCCAAACGACGGTGTATCCTCTCTCACGCTACTGAAACACGCTGCGAACAACCCAACTCCCAGCGATAACAGATTTCTCTTGTTATTCAGCTCTCTCACAAATCTGATCGTTAACTCAACATTTCCAGAACTTCCAGAATTACTCCAAATGTGAAATCTGACCCAAATTATATATGAAGCCTTCCAAATGAAAGCTGAACAACCCGATTTCTCATGCACAAATCTGAATTGCCTAACCTTAAATAATCTCGATTATTAAATCAAATAATCTCGGGCCTTACACAGGGCATATCATGAAGAATTTCCCAAAGTCAAGGCAACTGGTGACCAGTAGAGCCTACGTGATGACAGCTGATCAAGCCAACCCAGACTCGACAGTAGTCACGGGTAAGATTATGATTGCTGGATTGCCTTCTATGGCTTTGATAGATTCAGGAGCTACTCACTCCTTTATAGTAGCCAAGTTTGCTAAGAAGTTACCCGTTAAGCCTGACCAAGTAGCTATAGGCTTTTGTGTAATTGTACCTTCGGGAGAAGAGTTAGTATCCCATGACTTGTTTCGAGGTTTAGAACTTAGACTCCAAGGGCACTTGATTACTGCCAATTTAATTGTGTTACCAATGCCTGAGTTCGATATGATTTTGGGAATAGACTGGCTGACTAAGTATGGAGTAGTGATAGACTTTAGACTTCGAACAGTAGTGGTTAATCCACCCATAGGGGATCCATTTAAGTTTGAAGCCAATCATGTTTGGAGGATTCCCCGTATTATATCAGCTCTTATGGCTCAACGCTGTTTGAGGAAAGGAGGGGTAGGATTTTTGACAAGCTTGTCTTCCTTAGCAACGACCAGTAAGCCACAACTTTCAGATGTAGAGGTAGTAAGTGAGTTTCCCGAGGTTTTTCTAGAGGATATACATGGACTACCACCAGATAGGGAACTGGAATTTTCAATTGACTTAGTTCAGGAGCAGCTCCAGTTTCCAGACCACCCTACCGTTTAGCTCCATCAGAGATGAAGGAACTAAAGGAACAGATACAAAATCTGTTGATAATGGATTTATTAGACCGAGCTCGTCCCCCTGGGGAGCCCCGGTTCTTTTTGTTAAGAAGAAATATGGAAGTCTGAGGTTGTGTATAGATTATAGAGAGCTGAATAAGCTGACCATTAAGAATAAATATCCCCTTCCTAGAATTGAGGATCTTTTTGACAAGTTGAAAGGATCATTAGTCTTTTCTAAGATTGATTTAAGGTCTGGTTACCACCAGTTACAGATTAAGGCATCAGATATCTTTAAGACAGCCTTCAAAACTCGTTATGGTCACTATGAGTTCTTAGTAATGCCTTTTGGACTTACGAATGCTCCATCATCTTTCATGGATTTAATGAATAGAGTTTTCCAACCATTTCTGGACCAATTCGTAGTTGTATTCATAGATGACATCTTAGTGTATTCTAAGACCAGATTTGAGCATGTCGACCATTTGAGGACAGTACTTCAAGTTTTGAAGAATAAGCAGTTGTTGGCTAAATTTAGCAAGTATGACTTCTGGTTGGAGAAAGTAGCATTCTTAGGTCATATTATATCTAAGGATGGATTAGAAGTTGACCCAGCTAAGGTAGAAGCTGTTCGTGACTGGCCAGTACCAAGATCTGTTTCAGAGATAAGGAGTTTATTGGGTTTAGCCTGATATTATAGGCGATTTATTCAAGGATTTTCCAAGATAGCAGTTCCTTTGACCTCGCTAACAAGAAAGCAAGTTAAGTATGAATGGACTCCAGTATGTCAAATCAGCTTTGACAAGTTGAAGCAAGCGCTGATAGAAGCCCCTGTGCTAACCATGCCATCCGATCAAGGAAAGTTTGTCATCTATACAGATGCGTCTAAATTGGGCTTAGGTGTTGTACTGATGCAGGACCATAGAGTGATTTCCTATGCTTCCAGACAACTTAAGGATCATGAGAAGAATTATCCTACGCATGACTTAGAGCTGGCAGCTGTAGTCTTTGCCCTTGAGATTTGGAGACATTATCTCTATTGGGAGAAGTGTGAAATATTCACTGACCATAAGAGCCTCAAGTACTTCTTTACCTAGAAGGAATTGAATATGAGGCAGAGGAGATGGTTAGAGCTGGTAAAGGATTACGACTGTATAATCAGCTATCATCCAGGGAAGGCCAACGTGGTTGCTGATGCTCTAAGTAGGAAGTCTGTTGGTTTAGCCCAGCTCTATGTCCAGAGACCATTGGCTTATGATATTGAGAAGTCTGGAATAGAAGTAGTGCCCAGTGGTAGTACTATGGTTTTGGCAGATCTCTCCATAGGTTCAAATCTGATAGATCAGATTCGTGAGGGACAACCAAAGGATTAGCAACTTCAGAAGTGGGTTAAACAAGATAGCGAGAGAGGCAGTGTCAGGCCCCGTGCTAATTACTCACAATTAACACGTAATAAACGCATAAACACAGAAGCTAAAATCAGGGCTAAAAAAAATTTTCGAAATCATTTGGGCCTGAACATAACAACATACATCCAAAATATCGATAGTCAAAATATAAGTTAACTCAAACTTATACAAACCGAACAACAATAAATCTCAAGTCTAAAATAAATCCCCAATACATAGAAACACGTGGCATCCCCCGGTTCAATACATATCATAAATATAACTGGGACTCATGGGAACGGGGTCGACCAGCTGTACCACTACTGTCCATACATCCAAAATATCGATAGTCAAAATATAAGTTAACTCAAACTTATACAAACCGAACAACAATAAATCTCAAGTCTAAAATAAATCCCCAATACATAGAAACACGTGGCATCCCCCGGTTCAATACATATCATAAATATAACTGGGACTCATGGGAACGGGGTCGACCAGCTGTACCACTACTGTCCAGCCTGGCTACCTGAATATCCTGCAAATGGGTGACACAGACGCAAGACACAAAAGCAGGAAAACAGAATACGAGGTCAAGCCTCAGTACGAAGAGCTATCAAAACAGCTAAACATGCAACATGCCATAAATCAATGCTATGAATGCATGAAGGCTATCAAAGAATCGGATAGCAAGACCAGTCTATCAACTGGCAAATCAAATCAAGCCTCTATACCACTCACAGCCAATCAACCGGTGGAATCATCGGTCCGTGATCATCGGGGCCCGTCAGCCCATCACAGCTCGGTGGTAGACACTCGAATCCGGTAGTCACCACTCCGATGATAGCGTTGGACTTTTCGGGCACGACTCAACGATTGGCCAGTCACAACGTGGCACCCAGTCAGGTCATCAAATCAATCTGTCAAGGCTCAATATGTATGCATGTATGCCGATCAATATCAATGCATAATGCATACAAGGCATATTACATGAAGCAGTGAGCATAACTCAAGCAATTCAGCAACTGATTCACGTAAACACCTATCAACAATTCCTCAGATTTCACAACACTGAAATATAGTCATGTTCCTGCTCAAAGCTGCTAAGAGCTGCTCAATCGTACCTTCACAACTTCAATATACCTTAACCGGTTTCACAAACAACGGCCAGCAACTAAATCAAGTCTACGGCCCTTGAAACTTCACGGCAAAGCTCACCCAAAATCCTGGGAACTGAAATCCACAAGCTCACGCTAGAAAGAGGAACGCACGGCGCAGCTTCTCCAAAAGCTTCGAACGCTAGCAGCTCCACTCCTCCAAATCCAGCGTTATTTAAAGTTTAAAATGGGTAGCAATCGAAAGAGATAAGCTAGGGGAGTTCAGCGCCACCAAGATCTTCAAAAACAAAGGCTGGAAGCGACGGAAATTGGTGGTAGAAAGTTACGGTGAACAGTAGCAAGTCGAGGGTTTCAAAGGAGGAAGAGGATAAGAAATATCAGGTGCAAAATACTCTAAGTGTAACTCAACACTTGTATTTAAATCCTCAAATGAATCGCTACTATCTAAGTCAATCACCGACAAAAATGAGTTCATCCGCCCAGGCTGATACTGAATCTCACAGTTAAAGTCCTTGAGCAATTCCATCCATCGTCGCTGCCTCATGTTCAAATCAGACTGCGTGAAGATATATTTCAGGCTCTTGTGGTCGGTGTACACCACAAATTCTTCACCATACAGATAATGTCGCAAAATCTTCAAGGCAAACACTATCGCAGCTAACTCCAAATCGTGAACAGGGTACCTCGTCTCGTGAGGCTTCAACTGTCGAGACGCATAGGCAATCACGTACCCGTTCTGCATTAGCACACATCCTAAACCATTGAGAGAAGCATCGGAGCACACCACGAATCCTTCAGATCCAGACGGTAGAGCCAACACAGGAGCAGTAGTCAACTTCTCCTTCAACGTCTGAAAACTGTTCTCGCACTCATCAGTCCACTCAAATCTCTTATCCTTCTGAGTCAACTGAGTCAGAGGCTTAGCTATCGAAGAAAACTTCTCGATAAAACGTCTGTAATAGCCAGCCAAACCTAAGAAACTACGGATCTCAGAAACATTCCTAGGTCTCTCCCAGTTAAGAACTGCTTCGACCTTGCTAGGATCTACCGAAATTCCTTGTGCTGATATCACATGACCCAAAAAGATAATCTTGTCCAGCCAAAATTCACACTTGCTGAACTTGGCATAGAGCTGCGAGTCTCTCAATCTCTGCAATACCAGTCTAAGATGCTCCTTATGCTCCCTCAAGCTCCTCGAATAAATCATGATGTCATCAATAAAGACGATTACGAACCGATCAATATACTCGCTGAAGACGCGATTCATCAAATCCATAAACACAGCTGGGGCATTTGTCAATCCAAACGGCATGACAAGAAACTAGTAGTGCCCATATCTAGTCCGGAAAGCTGTCTTCGCCACGTCAGCGTCTCTAATCCGCAACTGGTGGTAACCAGAGCGCAAATCAATCTTCGAGTACACGACCGATCCCTGCAACTGGTCGAACAAGTCATCAATCCTCGGCAACGGATATTTGTTCTTCACTGTTGCTTTATTCAACTGTCTGAAATCCACACACATCCTCATGGATCCATCCTTCTTCTTTACGAAAATAATTGGAGCTCCCCAAGGCGACATGCTCGGCCTAATGAAACCCTTCTCCAAGAGATCTCTCAACTGATCCTTCAGCTCTCTCAACTCTGCTGGCGCCAGCTGATACGGAGCTCTAGAAATCGGGGTGGTACCGGGCACCAGCTCAATACTAAAGTCGACCTCACGCCTCAGAGGGAATCCAGGTATCTCATCTGGAAACACGTCGGGAAACTCTCGGACGACAGGAATATCATTCAACTCTAATCGTTGCTCTTGGGAACTATCAAGCGCGTAGATCATGAATCCAGCGTTACCTAGCGATAGCAGGCTAAACATCTCCATGGCGGAAACCAGCGGAATCTTCGGACGTGAATCAGCATCGTAGAAATCCCACTTCTCACCCGAATCAGGGCGAAATCTCACGACACCATGGAAGCAATCAACTGTAGCCTTATTGCTAGCTAACACATCCATCCCCAAGATACAATCAAAATCTCTAATCCCCAAAACAATCAGATTGGAGACCAAAACATGCTCATCAAATCTAATCAGACAATTAATCACTAGTTCTCTGGACCAAAGACTCACACCAGCAGGAGTAGATACAGACACAACATCACACAATGGGGATGAACTCAACCCATGCTCAAACACAAACAACTCAGATATGAAAGAATGTGATGCACCAGTGTCAAAAAGAACTTTCGCAGGATAATCAAATATAAAGCATGTACCTCCAATCACCATGCCAGGCGTCTCCTCAGCCTTCTCTCTGTTCAAAGCATTTGCCTGAGCCTGTTGGGGAATCTGAAACTGAGGTCGGGAAGGTCCTCCAAACCTAGATGGCTCGCGAGGCTGAAATCCTGATCGCTGGGACTGAGAGAAAGACTGTTGTCTCTGCGAAGAACCACTAACCCTACTGCGACTGTCCAGAAGACCGCCCTCCTATCGAAGGACACGCTCTAGCGAAATGTCCCGGCTGAACACAAAGATGGCAAAGTCCTCTAACTCCACGACACTGCGAAGTCTCATGCCTCCCTCCGCATTGCCCGCAAAATCCACCGCCAGAACCACTGTCTGAACCACTGCCAGAACCAGAACTCACGGACCCAGAGGAACTCGAATGGCCCTTCTTCTTGAATTGCTTCCCTCGAGGTCGAAACTGCTGGCGACTCGACTGCTGTGATCCCTGAGGAGACTGATACGACTGCGACACCGCCGGCGCAGGCTGAGGAGCACGTCCAGTCGTCTGATGCACCGAAGCCTCGGGATCCATCAAACTCTCCTCAATATCAACCGCATTGTTCACAGCTTCCATGAAAGTCGCCGGGGACCCAGACAACACCATCCGGTAAAGGTCAGGTCTCAAACCCTTCAAGAATTTGTTTCTCTTCGTTCGCTCTTGGTTCGCTACATGCGGCATGTACACCAAAAGCACAGAAAACTGCCTCGCATACTTAGCCACTCGCATATTTCCCTGCTTGAGGTTGTCGAACTCTCGCTCTCGGCTAGCGAAGTAAGACTACGGGGTATATTCCTGACGGAACGCCTCATAGAAACTCTCCCAGGTGATCACTGCTCCACTATCACGAAGCATCCTAGAAGTACCCCTCCACCAGCGCTGTGCATCATCCCGCAGCTGCAGCACTGCTAACTTCAGTCTCTTTTTCGGAGCGTACTCCAAGGTATCGAATAGCTCCTTCATCAATACAAGCCATGCCTCAGCTCTCGCACCTCCCTCGGTAGCAGCAAACGTCGGAGGGTTCGTACGCTGAAATCGAGCTAAAACTAATTCCATCCCGCCAACCGTCGGGTCACATCATCTACCTGATGAACATCCTCGTCACTGTCGGGCGGCATCTACACAAGTCTAGAGGTAAGGCTAACAACAGATAAACATCAAGGCAGATAATAATCACATAATCCATAGAGTCAATCAACAATCAAATCAAAACTCTGTGCCTAGACTCGAGTATGATCAAAATAAATCGAGCTTATCCCAGTTTAAGCTCTGATACCAAAAATGTCAGGCCCCGTGCTAATTACTCACAATTAACACGTAATAAACGCATAAACACGGAAGCTAAAATCGGGGCTAAAAAAAATTTTCGAAATCATTTGGGCCTGAACATAACAACATACATCCAAAATATCGATAGTCAAAATATAAGTTAACTCAAACTTATACAAACCAAGCAACAATAAATCTCAAGTCTAAAATAAATCCCCAATACATAGAAACACGGGGCATCCCTCGGTTCAATACATATCATAAATATAACTGGGACTCATGGGAACGGGGGTCGACCAGCTGTACCACTGCTCTGTCCAGCCTGGCTACCTGAATATCCTGCAAATGGGTGACACAGACGCAAGACACAAAAGCAGGAAAACAGAATACGAGGTCAAGCCTCAGTACGAAGAGCTATCAAAACAGCTAAACATGCAACATGCCATAAATCAATGCTATGAATGCATGAAGGCTATCAAAGAATCGGATAGCTAGACCAGTCTATCAACTGGAAAATCAAATCAAGCCTCTATACCACTCACAGCCAATCAGCCGGTGGAAATCATCGGTCCGTGATCATCGGGGCCCGTCAGCCCATCACAGCTCGGTGGTAGACACGTGAATCCGGTAGTCACCACTCCGATGATAGCGTTGGACTTTTCGAGCACGACTCAACGATCGGCCAGTCACAATGTGGCACGCAATCAGGTCATCAAATCAATCTGTCAAGGCTCAATATGTATGCGTGTATGCCAATCAATATCAATGCATAATGCATACAAGACATATTACATGAAGCAGTGAGCATAACTCAAGCAATTCAGCAACTGATTCACGTAAACACCTATCAACAATTCCTCAGATTTCACAACACTGAAATATAGTCATGTTCCTGCTCAAAGCTGCTAAGAGCTGCTCAATCGTACCTTCACAACTTCAATATACCTTAACCGGTTTCACAAACAACGGCCAGCAACTAAATCAAGTCTACGGCCCTTGAAACTTCACGGCAAAGCTCACCCAAAATCCTGGGAACTGAATCCACAAGCTCACGCTAGCAAGAGGAACGCATGGCGCAGCTTCTCCAAAAGCTTCGAACGCTAGCAGCTCCACTCCTCCAAATCCAGCGTTAATTCAAAGTCTAAAATAGGTAGCCAACGAAAAAGCTAAGCTAGGGGAGTTCAGCGCCACCAAGACCACTCAATTCGTCGGCGGAAAACGGTGGGAATCTACGAAGAAATGTTCGGGTGAACAGTAACTCGACGAGGGTTTGAATACGAAGATAAGAAATATCAGGTTCTCAAGGGAACGCATGGCGCAGCTTCTCCAAAAGCTTCGAACGCTAGCAGCTCCACTCCTCCAAATCCAGCGTTAATTCAAAGTCTAAAATAGGTAGCCAACGAAAAAGCTAAGCTAGGGGAGTTCAGCGCCACCAAGACCACTCAATTCGTCGGCGGAAAACGGTGGGAATCTACGAAGAAAGGTTCGGGTGAACAGTAACTCGACGAGGGTTTGAATACGAAGATAAGAAATATCAGGTTCTCAATAATTCTAAGTGTCGATCAACACTTCTATATATAACCCTCAAATCCAACAGCTGCTGGCTAAATCAAACACCGACAAAACAGATATCGCAAACTGCTGACAGTAA
>KQ995764.1:10308-23046 GCA_001598015.1 Dorcoceras hygrometricum | reverse complement strand
ACTAGCCATGCCTCAGCTCTCGCACCGCCCTCAGTAGAAGCAAAAGTCGGAGGGTTCGTACGATGAAATCGTGCTAAGACTAGTTCCATTCCGCCTATCCATCGAGTCACATCATCTACCTGATGAATATCCTCGTCACTGTCTGGAGCCCTAGACCCCTCGGAATGCCTAGATCTACCCCTTCTCGGCGGCATCTACACAAGTCTAGAGGTAAGGCTAACAACAGATAAACATCAAGGCAGATAATAATCACATAAGCCACAGAGTCAATCAACAATCAAATCAAAACTCTGTGCCTAGACTCGAGTGTGATCAAAATAAATCGAGCTTATCCCAGTTTAAGCTCTGATACCAAAAATGTCAGGCCCCGTGCTAATTACTCACAATTAATACGTAATAAACGCACAAACACGGAAGCTAAAATCAGGGCTAAAAAAAATTTTCGAAATCATTTGGGCCTGAACATAACAACATACATCCAAAATATCGATAGTCAAACTATAAGTTAACTCAAACTTATACAAACCAAGCAACAATAAATCTCAAGTCTAAAATAAATCCCCAATACATAGAAACACGGGGCATCCCCCGGTTCAATACATATCATAAATATAACTGGGACTCATGGGAATGGGGGTCGACCAGCTGTACCACTGCTCTGTCCAGCCTGGCTACCTGAATATCCTGCAAATGGGTGACACAGACGCAAGACACAAAAGCAGGAAAACAGAATACGAGGTCAAGCCTCAATACGAAGAGCTATCAAAACAGCTAAACATGCCACATTCCATAAATCAATGCTATGAATGCATGAAGGCTATCAAAGAATCGGATAGCTAGACCAGTCTATCAACTGGCAAATCAAATCAAGCCTCTATACCACTCACAGCCAATCAGCCGGTGGAAATCATCGGTCCGTGATCATCGGGGCCCGTCAGCCCATCACAGCTCGGTGGTAGACACGTGAATCCGGTAGTCACCACTCCGATGATAGCGTTGGACTTTTCGGGCACGACTCAACGATCGGCCAGTCACAATGTGGCACCCAATCAGGTCATCAAATCAATCTGTCAAGGCTCAATATGTATGCGTGTATGCCAATCAATATCAATGCATAATGCATACAAGACATATTACATGAAGCAGTGAGCATAACTCAAGCAATTCAGCAACTGATTCACGTAAACACCTATCAACAATTCCTCAGATTTCACAACACTGAAATATAGTCATGTTCCTGCTCAAAGCTGCTAAGAGCTGCTCAATCGTACCTTCACAACTTCAATATACCTTAACCGGTTTCACAAACAACGGCCAGCAACTAAATCAAGTCTAGGCCCTTGAAACTTCACGACAAAGCTCACCCAAAATCCTGGGAACTGAAATCCACAAGCTCACGCTAGCAAGAGGAACGCACGGCGCAGCTTCTCCAAAAGCTTCGAACGCTAGCAGCTCCACTCCTCCAAATCCAGCGTTAATTCAAAGTCTAAAATAGGTAGCCAACGAAAAAGCTAAGCTAGGGGAGTTCAGCGCCACCAAGACCACTCAATTCATCGGCGGAAAATGGTGGGAATCTACGAAGAAATGTTCGGGTGAACAGTAACTCGACGACATCGTTCCAACTAACTCAAACGACGTCGCAGCACTTCACCAGCTGACAACAGATATCTCTTGCGAAGAGGCCAAAAGCTGGTAACAGACATCTCTCAACAACCATCAGCGACTGATCTCACGAAATTACTCAAAACGACGACGCATCAACTAATCCAAACGACATCGAAATGGTTACATAAGCATTGCTGCCAACAGCTGGTCACCCAGTCACAACACTCAAAACGCAGAGTTTCTACTTATCAAAACGACGTCGCACAGCATACGTCACCCTAGCTGTTTCCAGATATCTCGCGACTGGTTCTTCAAACCATCGAATGGTCGCTCCTTCTAACGCAACTGCTGAAATCAGTAGTCAACACTCAGAATTGTTGACCAACACGTGTCATTCCTTCGTTGATCCTCGCATTAGAGCGCCTGCTGCCAGCAGCAACCATTCTAAGCGCAACTACTGCCAACAGATAACAATGAGTCACGCCTATGTCATCTCTACTGATTCAAAATTCACCAGTCTTGAGCTACAGTAACGTTGACCCACGTTGACTTTGCTACAGTAGCTTGCTGTTGACAGATTTTACCCAAATTTCGCTACGACTGGTTCTATACAATAGCGCAACGTCTGAATTACAATGGGGAATCAGATTTCACGCGTAAAACCTTCAAAATTCATGCGATAAATCCCAAATCAACTCGATTAATCACAAATTAAATTCTGATTCCTCACAGGCAGCAACCTCTACTTTTCTGAAGGAAGAATAATCAGATTTCATGACAGGATCTGGGTGCCCCAAGTGGACACTTTGAGATCAGATTTGATGATGGAGGCCCACACAGCCCCATACACTGTACATCCGGGGAGTACTAAGATGTACAAGGAACTCCAGAAGTTGTATTGGTGGCCAGCAATGAAGCGAGACATTGCTAGATTTGTCTCTGAGTGTTTGACTTGTCAATTGGTGAAAGTTGAACACCAAAGACCAGCAGGATTATTGAAGCCACTGCCTATTCCAGAATGGAAATGGGAGTGTATAGCGATGGACTTTGTAGTTGGTCTACCCAATACTGTTCAAGGATACAATTCTATTTGGGTTATAATAGACAGACTCACTAAGTCTGCTCATTTCTTACCAGCTAAGACAACATACGATGTGAGCAGCTATGCAGATTTGTATGTAAAGTAAATAGTGAGGTGGCATGGTGTTCCAGTTTCCATAGTATCGGATAGATATCCGAAGTTCACATCAGCTTTCTGGAAAATTTTTCATAGAGCTTTGGATACGAAGCTGACCTTTAGCACAGCCTTTCACCCCCAGACAGATGGACAATCTGAAAGAGTGATTCAAATTTTAGAATATTTGCTCAGAGCATGTATTGTGGATTTTTCAGAAGGTTGGGATTTAAAGTTACCATTGGTAGAATTTGCATACAATAACAGTTTCCAAGCATCTATCCAGATGGCTCCATATGAAGCTCTCTATGGCCGCAAATGTTCTAACACCTCTTCACTGGGATGAAGTTGGTGAGAAAGATGATTTAGGACCAGATGTAGTGGAGCAAACAGTAGAAGCTGTTAGAAAGATAATAGAGCGAATAAAAGCTCTCAAAGCCGGCAGAAGAGTTACGCAGATAATAGGAGAAGAGATCTGAGTTTTGAAATTGGCGATCATGTATTTCTGAGAATTGCTCCAATGAAAGGAGTAATGCGTTTTGGGAAGAAAGGAAAGCTGAGTCCAAGATATATTGGACCATATGAGATTTTAGAAAGAATAGGAATGCTAGCTTATCGTTTAGAACTGCCCCCGCAGCTGTCAGCAGTGCATAGCGTTTTTCATGTATCAGCTTTGAGGAAGTATATCTCTAACCCTTCGCATGTGCTAAGCCATGGGCCAATCCAGTTAGCACCAGATTTGAGTTACGAAGAGAGACCAGAGAGGATTCTTCTTCGAGAAGTTATAAAGTTAAGAAACCGTAGTATTCCTATGGTTAAGATACAATGGTCTAACCAATCTGAGCGAGAAACTACGTGGGAGACAGAAGCTAATATGCTTAACCTTTACCCATATCAGTTTGGTAAGTAAATTTTGAGGACGAAATTTCAATAAGGAGGGTAGAGTTGTAACGCCCCAAAATCCATAGGACCATATATATGAATCTTATTTATTTCAAGGGTCAAAATACCAAATTAAATTTAGCATAAGCTATTTCATGAAAGCTGATTTTACTAATTTCAGAAATGATGTACGACGCAGCAAGTTTCAGCAGATGTCACTCCAAGCGCAATTGTGACACCCGAACCCACGGGAATCCCAAATTGGGGTAAATAAAAATTTCGAATAAAAAGAAGAGCTGAAAGACAATTTGTTATAAGCTGTATTTCTTATAACTTAAAAAGAAATTGAAACACGAACGCAAAAGCTGACAAACACGTATACACTTGCGCGCCAACTACTGACAAATATTTTTGCGGAAAAATAGATTATATTATATATATTGCAATTGCGAGTTACAACATCTGAAATTATGTTTGAATATACAACTGTTGTGATTGATCTAATACAGATGCGTAACATACAATACAACATCAGCTATGATACGGAAAACGCTGGCCATCGATAAACACAACACCCAGCAGCTGCTGTCAGTTTTCACCTCCTGTTCGCTCCTCAGCTGTCATACCTGCACCATTTTAAAAGCTAATGAGCCTAGGGGCTCAACAAGTAAAATCTGAGTAATAACAATTTCATTTAACGCAGGCAGACATCTAAACATACATAACTTGAGTTAAAGGAATCATCAATACATAAACGTTTCATAAACATTTCTTTCTTTCATAAACTTGGAGACAGGGGATAATAGCCCAGATCTCATCATCAATATCATTTTCTTTAGATTTATGGCTTAGAAGTTCTCCTTAGGTCCGTGTTGCACTTTGATCAAAATGACTTCCGATATCAGTTTTAGCATATAGCTCATATGAAAGGGCAGCCGACATCTGGACGACTACTCACCCTTCTCCTTGTGACCGTCTGTTATCTATGCCATAAACCTTAAAATAACTTTTGTTCCTTTAACATCATTTCTTTCTTTGAAACCTCCTTAAACATCATCGGGTTCCATCATTTAAAACTCTCGCTTCCCATTTTAAAACTTTACTGAGTATCGAATTCGACTGCTGAAACTCATCGCTGAAATGAAATCAGTCGTAACAAAATGGAACAGTACTTTGAAATAAAACAGATCTTCATTGTTCACGTTTATCGTAAAACAGCTGCAAGAATATTTGTGAATACTTGAAATAGACGTGGCTTGGGATACTGTTTGAATAGTGAACAGCTGTAACTGTGAAATAGAATTGGTCACTCAGCTGTTAACGAATTGGTTCTGGTCAAACAGATGTCAACGCAACTAAGTTGGTCAACTCAGATGTCAACACTACTTATACAAAGGCTTTCAGGTATTGAACAAAGCAACGGCTGAATACAAATTAAAGCAACAGCTGCTTACGAACAAATGCAACAGCTGAAAATGAACAGTGCAAATGCTGGATACGTCAATATAATGCAACAGCTGATGAACAAACTAACAGCTGATGACTCAACAATACAACAGCTGTTTACGAAAACTGATGCAACAGCTGATGAACAATAAAACCAACAGCTGATATAATAAATTCTTGAAACCAAAAGCTGACTTTAAACTTGGTGTTGCAACATCAAAATGACAGCTACGCTATCAGCTGTTATCTATCAAACCAGACTTTATACTGATTCGATTAACAACATCCGATTACATAGCGTCCAATTCTGATATTACAAACCACTGAAAGGAAGAACATTCATAAACATACTTGAATCAAACTCGAATCCTCAGTATCCATATTTTCTGGAAAACACTTGGAAGCATAAAAACATCATTTTGAACCCAATCTTTCTTTCCTTCGTTCATGCGTAAATCATTTTAAACATGAACTTCAACATATCTTAAACATACAGGCAAGCAGATCCATAAAAATGAATAAAATCAATATAAGCTTTAAACGGTGTAGCAAGGATCAGCTTTTACTTGCCTTAAAAAAGCTTTGCAACCGTGGTTAATTCCGGCAGAATATTCTCCCTGAGCAATACACGAACTCCTCTGGAAAATATTTTGAATGGCAAGGTACTGTTTACAAAGCATGACACACTTCAACCAAGTTGTGAAATTTTAGTAAAATTCCCTTTCATCTCATTTTAAATTTGTAAAACACCAAACCCTTTTCAAAAGAAATCATTTGTCCTCCTTAAAGATATTTTCAATCGATTTAGACCTGCTCATGTATCGCTCTTGGAGTCATCTGCTGGAACCAGCCGCGACGCATCTTATTTTTCTGAAATCAATGAAATCAGCAAATGCATAACATTTAAAATTGCCATTTTGGCCCATGAAATTAATAAAATACATAAATGTGGTATTATGGATTTTTTGGGGCGTTACAGCAATACACGAGCAGATTTTAGAAATCTGTTGAAAATAATTTTAAGGAAAACAAAATGGTTTCTTTTAAAAAGTATTTGGAAGATTTGCAAACTAAAATATTGAGAGAGAAATTTTACTAAAATTCATAACTTTAGGTAAGGTGTGTCATGCTTGATGATTACACCTCACCTGCCACTAATCCCTCCCATACAAATACTTGTTTTGAAGGAAAGTTTATTTTCACTTACAAAGAAAACTCTTTTATGTTCTCTCAAATATTTCCAAAGAAGCTCGTTGTGATTGCTTAAGGAGGAGGAACTCTGCAAGAATCAACTGTCGTTGTAAAGCTCAGTTCAAAGGCAAGTAAAAGCTGATCCTTTGCTACACCATTTGAAGCATATATTGATTTTCCCCATTTTATGGATCTGCTTGCCTGTATGTTTAAGTTATGTTTAAGTTTATGTTTAAGAAGATTTACGAATGATCAAGAAAATAACGATTGAGTTCAAATATATGTTTTCTGCTTCCAAGGTTTTCTAGAATGTTTTAAGAAAGATTGAGGATGTTTAAAAGTACTGAGGAGTTCAGATTTGAGTCACATATGTTCATGAATGTTCTTCTTTCTGGTGAATGGTAACATCTGAACTTGACTCTATGTGATCGGAGATACTAGTTGAATCAGAAACTAAGTCTGGTTTGATAGGCAGAACTGGTATCGTAGATGTCGTTCGTGATGTTGCAGCACCAAGTTCTTATTCAGACTTTGTTTCCTATGTTAGCGACTAAATTTCGTATTTAAATCAGAAGTTTTCATTTCAGATTCGTGTTTTCGCTACACATCTGAGTTTGGTCAGATTTCACATTATTTATCACTTCACTGCTGAGTCGATTACGATTATTCATTGACATCTGAGTTGACCAACCTAGTTGCGTTGACATCTGAGTTGACCAACCTAGTTGCGTTGACATCTGAGTTGACCAACGACATCTATTTCTTTTCCAAACACTATTTCTGTGGTGACATCTGTTGCCAGCTAGCACTATAATTTCATAGCCAAATTTGTTTCATTGTTAGCAATGTTTTTCCATAGTCAGATCTGTTTCATGCTAACAGTACTGTTCCTTGTTGTCACATATGTTCAACATTACGCTCCACATGAGGAATCTGTTTTGCTTTCCAGTACAGTTTCCTTTAGATAAATCTGTTCTCATTTCAGCGATCATTTTCCAGTAGTCAAATCTGATACTCGGTAAGTTTTTAAAATTGGAAGCGATTTTTAAAATAAGTGAACCCCTATGATTTTCAAAGAAGATTTCAAAAGATAAGAGTTTGAAGGAATAAAAGTTTATTTTTAAGGATTTATGGCATAGATAACAGACGGTCATAACGGAAGGGTGAACAGCTGTTCAGATGTCAGTTGCCCTTTCATAAAGGAAGGGTGAGCAGTTGTCCAGATGTCGATTGCCCCTTCACAATGAGCTATATGCTAGAACTGATATCAGAAGTCATTTGATCAAGTGCACAACGGACCTAAGGAGAGCTTCTAAGCCATAAATCATAAAGTACAAGAAATTAAATGAAGGGATCTGGGTTATTGTCCCCGCATCCAAGCTATGAAAGAATGTTTTAAGAAAGCTATGAAAGAATGTTTTAAGAAAGTTTATGAAAGAATGTTTACGTTTAAATGAAGTTCCTTTAAACTCAGTTATGTAAATGTTCAGATGTCTGCCTGCGTTAAATGACATTGTTATTACTCAGATTTTACTTGCTAAGCCCCTAGGCTCATTAGCTTTTAAAATGGTGCAGGTGAGACAGTTAAGGGACAAGCCGAAGGTGAAAGCTGAGACAGCTGGGTGGTGAAGTGTTTATCTATGGACAGCGTTTTCCGTTTCTTAGATGTTGCTGTCTTTTATCCTAGACATCTGTATTAGATCTATTGCAACAGTACTAAATTCATATAGAATTTCAGATGTTGTAATATCGCATTTGCAGTATACATATATGAAATCTGTTTTCCGCAAATTTTCAGTACTAGGCGTCGAATGTGTGTATGTCAGATTTGTGTTTGTGTTCTTAATTTTTCTAAGTTATAAGAAATACAACTTATAAAAAATTATCATTCAGCCCTTCTTTTTATTTTAAAATTTTATTTCACCCCAAATCCGTGACCCCGTGGGTTCGGGCGTCACAAACACTGAGCTATTGCAGCTCAATATTTGAGGATCCAGATCGTTTGTGTTAAACCAGCACGCAGAGCTGCTGGTAATCCGGACTAGCTCGCAGAGCTGTTGGTCCAGCTTGACGTCTATCTGTTTTCGCAGTTGCATGTTGGTTTTACAACTCCTAAGTTTTTAAAATGCACGTGACTTACGGGTTTGGTGTTTAGGCTGTGTGAGAGCCTACATGAGTTGTGACAGAGCTCATGAACACCCTCAGTTTTTCGATCCCAACAATTGGTATCAGTGCGCTTTTGCGATCTGGTACCCCGTGTAACGGGACCAACAGTTTCTTCATCCACTACGACAAATGCTAGTGGTAGAACTTGATTGTTTGCATAGAAAGTAACATCAATCAACTTTTATGCTAATATTTTGTGTATAAATGAGTATCATCAACACTAATTATTTTACGACAGTGTTGAAACGCATCTTGTAACGCCCCAAAAATCCGTAAGTCCACATATTATTCATTTCTTTCCCAGAGGGGTTAGATTGCTATTGTTCAGCATCTTCAGCACTTCAATTTGCATCTGTGATGATTTTGAGTTTCGATTTAGAACGCGGTTCACGAAGTATTCCGGAAGGGATTAACCCGAGCACAATTCGTTTAAAAAGGGATTTAAATAGTTAATTCGAAGTGTTAATTTAAATTGTTCTTTTTTTTAAAGAACATGTTTTAAATTAAAATATCTCTTTTAAAATAAAAAGGAATGGGCGATAGGTTTTCAAACCAAATGATTTCAAACACCATCATTTCTTTACTGTGTACGTTCTTCCACCCATGCTTCAATAATTGAGCTCTTTTAAATGGGTAAAACCCTCTGCTTTGAGTAGCGAGAAACGTAACTTTCTCTGCAAATTTTCTAAGAAGCTTCAAATTGCTCGTGGGAAGTTCCAACCTGAGTGTCTGTTCACGCCGTTGTTCGTCTTCCAGGCAAGCTAGTTCCGTTCTTTGACGTGCCCATAATAGCATAATATTTTTCCTTCCAGTTTGAATGCTTACCTGTGTAGTTATGGTTTCCTTTTAACTGAGTTTGTTTCCTTTCAAAAAGGTTTTGAAAAATTATGGGTTCGGAGATAGTGCTCTGTTCTTTCAAAATGGCAGAAAGGTTCCGTTTTTAGAGATATGTGAGTATACAGAGCTGTTGTTGTTTCTTTCAAAACACTGGGATGTACAAAGTTCACGGAAGAAATCCAAGAGAAGTTCTTGTTGCCCTAAAGTGGTGTGAAGACTCTGGACATTGAATTTAAACGAATAAACAACGCTGGTTCGATCAGGAGCAAGTCTTGATTTGATAAGCGTCATTTCTTTCAGCAGCAACCTACTGTTCATTTCTTTCAGCAGCAACCTACTGTTCATTTCTTTCAGCAGCAACCTACTGTTCATTTCTTTCAGCAGCAACCTACTGTTCATTTCTTTCAGCAGCAACCTAATGTTCATTTCTTTCAGCAGCAACCTAATGTTCATTTCTTTCAGCAGCAACCTAATGTTCATTTCTTTCAGCAGCAACCTAATGTTCATTTCTTTCAGCAGCAACCTAATGTTCATTTCTTTCAGCAGCAACCTAATGTTCATTTCTTTCAGCAGCAACCTACTGTTCATTTCTTTCAGCAGCAACCTACTGTTCATTTCTTTCAGCAGCAACCTAATGTTCATTTCTTTCAGCAGCAACCTACTGTTCATTGCTTTCAACAGCAACCTACTGTTCATTTCTTTCAGCAGCAACCTACTGTTCATTTCTTTCAGCAGCAACCTAATGTTCATTTCTTTCAGCAGCAACCTACTTTTCATTGCTTTCAGCAGCAACCTACTGTTCATTGCTTTCAGCAGCAACCTACTGTTCATTTCTTTCAGCAGCAACCTACTGTTCATTGCTTTCAGCAGCAACCTACTGTTCATTTCTTTCAGCAGATAGTTACGATTCAATTCTGTTGACAGTAAATTTTCGTATGACTACCCTGAGCAATATCTGTTGACAACAACCATTGATTTCTCCGAGAGATCTGTTTCTTGTGAAAGATCTGTTCTTCCAGATAAATCTGATTTTCTATCATTAAGCTTGTGTTATGGTTCTGAGTGAATCCAGCTTAGTCCATTCTGGACGAATTCCATAATTCTAAGCTTAATTCATTTCTTTCAGAGATATGATACGAATCCATTTTCGATTATTTCAAATCTTATGTCATTGTTCCTCAGTTTAGTGTTCCGCTATATGTTCTTCGTTCTTATAGCCCGCATTGTTCTAAGTTTCTTAGTTTGTATTCCGTTGTATGCCCAGTAAGCTTTTAAATGTCAAAATAATTTTAAAGTAGTGAACCATGATTGTTTCTGCGAGATGTTTCAAATCCAAGAAAATCAGTTTAAAGAGCATTTTGTTTTTAGCAGTAAATTTTCAGACTTTACGAGTTATGGCAAAGATAACAAACGGTCGATATGGGAAAGGTGAGCAACTGACTGTGTGTTAGATGCCCTTTCATATGGAAAGGCGAGCAACTGACTGTGTGTTAGATGCCCCTTCCTACGAGTAAGGTGAGCAGTTGTCCGGATGGAGATTGCCCCTTCATATTGAGCTATATGCTAAATACTGAATTCAGTAGTCACGTTAAGGGCCTAATGTATAATTTCCGAGCCATAAGTTATGAATCAAGAAATAGTGATGGGATCTGATTTTCTCCCATAACTAACGTTTACGAAAGAGCTTATGTTTAAAAATGTTGTTGTGCGTTTATGCATGCCCAGTTTATGTTTAAAAATGCTTTTTAGTGCATTTAGCAAGATCAGTATTGTTATCTCAGTTTTCCAGTTCCAGCTTATTCGTTTGTTCGGTTTTGGAACATATCTGTTTGCAGCTTTCAGCTTTCATGATTTTGTGAATGAAATTGTATCAGTCAAATTTCCCTTTTGATTGTATTTAGACTGATTTTCAGTTATCTATTTTAATAATTCCTTTGACATTTTTATATTCCAGTTCATTCCTTTCTGAATTGATTCACCAGCAATATGTTTGATATACATATTACCATAAATGAATCTCATATATTGTATCGGCATATCTTTGTGCTGGTTATCTCTTTGGAACAGTCACAAAAAAAAAAAAAAAAACTTGCACACTTTTTCTCCGTGCGGTATTTTATGAAATAGTGGACTAGGGTGCTACAACTTGGTATCAGAGCAATGGTCCTTGAGATAAACACTTGCCTCCAGTGTGGGACAGTTCTCGTCAGCCGCTTTCCCCAGTTTGTAAGTTTTATGTTCAGCTGTTTAGAGAAAAAAAAAATTTATTTAATCTAAACGTTCCCAGAATACTTTCTTGTTGTGGATTTGGGCTTAAGTTCAGACTACAGGTATGTCAGGAGACGCAGACTCAAGTGACAATAATCGTATCTTGGCTAGGATTGCCCAATTGTTGGAGTTCCTAGTAGAGCAATCGATTCAGAGGAGTGAGCTATGTTCGGGTCAAGGGTCTAGTCAGGAGAATCCTCAGAAGGACTTTAGGCGCAAGCAAAAACGTCAGGTTTCGCTTATTAAGAAGCAGAAGTCCCTAGACCAGTTGCCCCAGCCAAGCAACCCAACTCCTAGGATGAACACCAAACCGATTTGCTCAAGGTGTCGCAAGAATCATTATGGTCAGTGTAGAGCTGGACAGGATGGGTGTTACAGATGTGGTACTCTAGGTCACATTGCTAAGTTCTGCCCGAAGCTAAAGCAGCCCACAACAGGCAAGGAGAGCGTTATGGCATCTGATCAGGAGACTTTGGTTACCGTAGAAATTCCGGGTAAGATTAGAATTGTATTATGCCTTTTAATTCTTTTCTAGACTAGGGAGTAACCAATTAGTAAGTCAGGATCTTTTGGTTAAAGAATCCCCCTTTCAACTTAAGAACTTTTCAGCAAGTATTGGGATGATGTACCCTAAGAATTAGAAAGCGTTTGAGTTAGCTTAAGGCCACATAACAGATTTCATAAGAAAGACCTTCTGGTAGTCCAATAAGTGTAATTTCTGGCTGAGGTAAATTTCGAGCAAGGCCCCATAAATCATTTGGTAGTTTAGAAGTTAACTCAGAATAGTTCAGAGCTGGCCATGCCCGAGAGCGTTGTTGAGGTCAATAGTCCTTAAGAATTTTTAATTTCGATATTGTCGATTCAGAGGTAGATCCATAGCAGCAGACCAACTAACGTCCTTGACTAAGAAGTGTAAGTACTAGTAGATCCCTGATTGTTAATTGGGAATTGGGATCTGAGCTAGTGTTAGTGATAAGAAGCGTAAGTTGAGGCGGACATGTTTAATCCCTACCCTAAGTTTTTGGTAAGCAAATTTCGAGGACAAAATTTATTTAAGGAGGGTAGATTGTAACGCCCCAATATCCGTAAGTCCATATATTATTCATTTCTTTCCCAAAGGGGTTAGGTTGCTATTGTTCAGCATCTTCAGCACTTCAATTTGCATCTGT
>KQ995763.1:19241-39195 GCA_001598015.1 Dorcoceras hygrometricum | reverse complement strand
AGCGACTCTCGATTTTATCAATGGTCGTTGATTTCGATCGGGATATATGCGTTGAAAGGACCGTACTATACGCTAACCATGACCGACTGGTCTTGCAGGCACTGTCAGTGATACCTAGGGGATCATGGGGCGATGTTGCTAGACGCTTTACCATGATCCGATGGGCTAGTCCGAAAATGTGATTTCGGAGTCACACATGTTGTGGGCCCACAGCTTGCTGTATCCCTGAACCATTGAGGGTCACACAAGTACTGGTTTCTCGATTCCCGCATGGAAATTAAGCTCAATTTGTTGAGCATAGGAGTAGGAAGGATGGAAGTGCGACTTCCTAAAATTAAACAGGGGTCAAAATGCAATTTCCCTGAAGTTTGGGCTAGTTGACTATCCATGAAACTTGCAGGGGCCAAACTGTTATTTTGGACTAGGTGGTCCAAAAAATTGTTTTCGCATCATAATATCAGTTTTGTAAACTGTGTAGATCGGTCCAGTCTGATCGTCGATCGAGATTATGATGGAACCACGGTGATGGACTTGAAACGAATGTTCACCCTGGGACTGGGCCCGACCCAAGCCAATTAAACTGGTTCAAGCCCATGCGAAGTCTATAAATAAGGGCCCTAGGGTTGCATTACAAATACAACATAACTACACAAAACCCTAGAGCAAGCCGCCTCCCTACCTCTCTACTCCTCTCGGCCGCCGCACACCTTGCGCCGCCGCCCGCCGCCGCGCACCGTCGCCTGTCGCCGCCGTCGGACTTGTTCCGACTGTCTCGACGAGGAGATTACGTCCGTGAAAAATTTGTCACGTTTTCTAGTGCAGACTGACGAACGGATCGTGATTTCAGTCGTGGATCGGATTAGGAGAACGACGACCGCCTACCGTTGAAGTGCCGATTTCCTCGTGAAATTGGTCGGAGCCAGGCGCCTAGACGCCAGCAAGGTACCAAATCAAACATCCTATGTATGTTTATTTGCTGTATTTTTTATGTATTGACCGTTCTCGGTGCAAAATTTTGAAATCTTCCGCTGCGCCCGGGAGCGGGATCCGGATCCGCCGCTGCGCCAACAAATAGATCACGACTTAGAACAACTCTGAATAGAAAACAGATCATGACTTAGAACATCTTTGGATAGAAACAGATAACGACTATTTGGTCATCTCAAATTAGGGAAAGTCAACATAATTTAGAATAATCGGGCTAAAATAAGAAGGTCGACCAAAGTCAAACTTAGCTTAGGGCAATGGGATCAGATCACGAGCTTAGAGCAGCTCATGGGAAAACAGATCACGCACTTGGAGCAGCTCAGAAGAGGAATTAGATTACGGGCTTAGAAACAGATCACGAACTTAACAAGAAACGGTCAGCTCAGCTTAGAGTAATGTAGTTAGATCGCAGGCTCAGATCAACTCGGGAAAATATCAGATCGCAACCGTAAGCTGGTTCAGAACTGAATTTAGATTATGAACTTAAATCATCTTAGAAACATGAATTATTTATGTTCAGATCAAACTAAAGTGAATGGATCAAATCAAAATTAGAATAACCACATGGTACTGTTATTAGCTCGGAGTGAAAATCGGATCGCGAGTGTAAAATAGCTCAGGGTGAGAAATCAGGTCATAATCATAAAACATCTTAGCCAAGAATTATAAAGACTCAGATTAGACCAGAATAAATGGGTCAAATCAGATTAGCATAAATACATGGTGCTGATATCAGCTCGAAGAAGTCCAAAAGAGACTAGCTCAGCTTATCAGATCAGAATAGAGTTCTAACTAGACCAACTTTGCCTATCAGCTCGGAACCTTATCCTTAGCCATTCAACACGATACAACAATGGAAACGTCCAGAAGTCATACATACAAGCTACTTTCGTACATCCCAATATTTTGAAATAAAAACTAACATCCATTTCCATAAAACCAATCTTTTCGATCACTATAGAAAACAAAACGCTTATGTGAACCCGCATTTATTTATAAAATAATTAAGCTAAATCGAAACAATAACTCCGGAGAAGCTTCAGCTCAAAACACAAGCTGAAAAGAACGTACTATGATTTCAAGGATATGTCAAAGAACAGAAATTACTTGCCTCAAAGCTGAACGAAATTCTGTGAAGAACAGCTCCAACTTTGAATCTTCCACAAGCACAATCGAAAAAGCTTTAGAAAATATGAAGGAGAAGGATTCGGTTGGATTCAATCTGAGATAATTATTAGCGCCTCAAATGGATAGCAAATGATAAAATTTGGTGCGGAGTAGGTTTTAAAGTACTGCATAGGTATTGGCGTCTACGAACCGAAATCATTTCTTTGAAAATCAATTTTTTTAAAACCTGAATCGTGCTTGGGTTCATCTCCCGGAAACTATTCACGACCCGTCCAAAGCCTAAAAATGAAGAATTCATCTCAGACAAAAACTGAAATGTTAAACGCAAAAATAGCAATTTAACCCTTCAAGACAAAATAAATAACTTGTGGCTTTATGGATTTCCTGGGCGTTACAGTTTCTGCACCCCTTCATTTTTGCCTCCCTTTTTTTTCTACATAGTTGAATAATACCCTCACTTCTTTCAATTTTCAATAATAGATTGCATGTTTTTATTAAGAGAAGGTTGCCAAAATGTTTGATGTAACCGTATTTTAACTCAATCAAAATAGCAAGCTAAGTTATCTTCTTTCCTTTTCATTGGAGGGTTGGGCTCAGAAGGCATAAGAGAGACGAAAGATGTCAGGCACGGTGCTCTAAATGAGAGATTAAGCACTTAATAAACACAAAATGCGGAAGCTTAAAAGTGGATAAAGTTTTTCTTTTTGGGCCTGATTGAAATTCATACTTAAAATTACGAGTATACTCAAAATACAGGTTTCATTCAAACAACAGAACCAAATACAAACTTCAGAAAGTAACTAATAACAACAAGTATCCCAAAACAACGCACTTAATGAATTCTGAAATACAATAGCAGCTCGGGGAATTCCCCGGCACAAATTCAAAGACACTATATATATAAATATATAGTTGGGACACTCTATCAGCCTCACGGGGCACCACCAGCTGACGCACCTCCTTGGCCAGCTGAAGAACCTGGAAAACCTGAATGACACACAAACAACCAAACAGCCCAGGAGGGACAGGGGTCAAACCTCAGTACGGAGAGCAACATAAACAGCAAGTAAACAGAAAGACATAATATATGCATTGCATGATGACATGAGAAACAAACGGGGTTCGAAGAAACAACTCAACAGCTGGTGATCAAGCGAATAAGATCCACGGAGCTCAATGAAACAACAAACCAGCTGGATCAGCAATGCAGTGGCCACGGGATATGTGCGAGCGTGGTAGCTATCCACTCGTCTCAACACGCAGTACCAGGAGCAAGAATAGAACAACTCAACCCGCTGGTGCCCACAAGCTCATGAGAACATGGTAGCTATCCACTCGTCTCATAGCGGCAATAACCAGAACAGCAGGGAGAAGAGGAGCATGGTAGTTAGCTGTTCGTCCTCAAGAAACCCAACCGAGAGCTTCCTGGTACTAACAGATATACAACAGCACAACGGCTAACAAGAGATATGAGCTCAACATGAAATGCAGGTATGCAGGAAAATATCACTGCTCAGCATACCAGCACGCATACTGTTACATCCATGCCTATCTCAAAGATGTAAAATAAGCTCACATCCATACCTTACGCAGATCTTGATACAATACCTAGGCACAACTTACGTCTTAACAGTAGAACACACTTCCCAGCTCCGCTCAAGTCTCTGTCGAGAAATCAAGGAAAAAATCACAAGAAATGATCTAATCTGAACCGGAGCTCAATACTGTTGGAGAATGGTGAAACCCAGCTCAAGCAGCTCCTCAGCTATTATCTCAGTCCGGCCTTCTAATGACTCCAAAGTGGTACAAGAACGTAGGTCTCAAAGAAAGGTTTCAAACCGAGGTATCCTCACTCAAATCTGACCAGCCAAACTCCGGCAATCGAAAGAAGAAGGTGTCGGGTGAACAGTAACCACGAGGGTTTGGATAAGATGTATGTCGGGGTACACGGGAGAGGGTAAGGATATATGTGTTGTAAAATAACTAAGTATTGGTCAACACTTATATACACGGTCCCCAGTTATAGCTACAGTAAAAGTCAAACCAGCTCAGACCTCTTTACTGTACCAGCTTGGGGGGGTATGCTACCTGCATCCATCATAGAGCTCAGCTGACTAGCTCAGGTACTCCAAGCAATAAACAACCAGCTTGGATCACTCACACGGATCCGATCTGGTCTATAGTGTTTAAACCAGCTCAGAGTTCTTCACTGTTCCAGCTTAGGTACACAGACACCAAAAACAAGATCACGCTCCACCCAGACCAGCTCGAAGCATCTAGCACCTCTCTAAGCTGGAGTCCCGCTCGTACATACACAAGAAAACCCAAAGCTGCTCGCCTCTAAGATGGTGTCCCAAAACCAGCTCGCGGGAAACCTTAAACCAGCACAACAAAACAGTCCAGCTCAGCGCTCACTTGCTATCCAGCTCAGAACAAATCTGTCCAACCAGCTCACACCCAAGCTGGTCTTGGTTAAACCGCGAAACCCATCAGCAGACCTCTAAGCTGGAACCAGATCACACTGGACTGGTTCACAATACATCAATACAGCTTAGATCTACTCAAAACGATATCCCGTGAAGTACACAAAACCAGCTTACAGAAACCTTAGGCCAGCTTAGCAAAAATTACGGACCAGCACGCATCCAAGCTGTTCTCTTTACCAGTAGTTTACCAAGCTGAATTATCTCTATTAGTTCATCACTGTCCCGATCTGATTAACTTGCTAATTATCATCTAGTAATTTCAGTCCTCACAAAATAAGTGGTGTGATGCAGGGGACCTGAAATCATAGAGAATAATTTAGAGGGTGGTGAAAATATTTCAGACGGAACCCCTCCGATGCTTAAGTCAGGTCTATGTTTGGGAAATATATGAGAGAAAAATATGGGAATATTGTTGAGATATGTGTTAATAGGAGGTGAAGCGTAGATGCATTTATATATGAGAGCTAGGAAGTTAATGATGATAAGATATTCGGTCCGTTACTCGATCTAGTGTGATAGGAAGTTAATGATGACAAGATGTCCGTTACTCGATCTAGTGTGATCTGCATACAATATCGAGATTTACGGGCTCTGTTATTTCCTACACAATGACGGCTTAAATATCGCAACAGGAGAGCCAAGATGAAGGTTGCCCGGCTCGGAACATCTATTAGAGTGCTCGGGTCAAGGCCCGTGGTGTTACTTCCCGGGGTATCGATTTTCAAATAAGATAATTGACCTCATGTTGTAGACACTTCGTAGAGCTTCTTTATACTGATTTTCCATTATTCCTAATTCTATGGTCCATCGATTTGTTCACATTACATTAATAGTTTTTTTAAAAAATTTGGTTGACTAATGAGATTAATGAAGGTAGGAGTTTTTTTTTTTTTTTTATTTAATTGTAATGGAGGAGTTTAAGTAAGTGCCAAGTTAATACGATTAATTACATACATAAAGGTGGGATAAATTACGGGAAAAAGATTGGGAATTGTACTGGAATGTATAGTAATAAAGAGAATCCCGAATCTAACCAAGCTAGAGATCAAGTATAAATGTATTATCTACCCTTAATCATCATCCAAACTACGCAACTTTATGTCGTCAGTTCACATCCTTAATATAATACACATTTTCCCCAATTTCTAGTCATTTTCGACCATAATTCTCAATACATATATGGATGTTATCAACGTTCATGAATACATCACAGATCTAAAAGTTAAATCGAAAAAATTGGCTACTATTCTATATCTTTATATCGGGTAAATTCTTGAGTTTGAGATAAACGGAATCGACACAGCTTACAACTTGGTCGTACTATGCGATCCAAATAACCACTCATCTCAAAATCTTAGTCAAGGTACTAAGTTGGAATACCATTTTAACTAAGTATTTTTTGTGATATCGAAGGTTTCAGTTACAAGTGAACCAAGAATAGAGATTTCCCTCTTTTCGCCTGACTTTTTGGTCTATATTTTTAAGACCGTTGGTTTAAAAAATTATGATTCAAAAATTTTTATGCGACTCAATATTATTGAGGTGATATAACCATAAAATATTATTATTTTCTATAAAAAAAATGTGCAAAGATAATACAATGAGTCAACTGGTAGCATAACAAAAAATGAAGAAATATAAAAGTTAAAGAACAAAACTACACAAAATAAATTCTTGTAACTATATATATATATATATTTCATACGTGAATGACGTTCCAAGCATCATCGAGAAGTGCAGATTTATATGTAAATAAAATATTTGATCATATAATTATATTGGCAAGAGTATTTCTAACATCTCTTTATAATAATCTCATCTGAAAGAACAAATTTGTCATTTTTTTCACGATGCATGTATAACTCTGCATATATGTCTTTCTTCATGATCGAGGTCAAATTCAAATTCAATAGTAATTTTTTTTAATATATGGAATCGAATAATACACGTCGATATTTAGCGTTGCTAACTTTGGGTTATTTTAAAAAAGTTAGCACCATGCACCTCAACAATAATTTAATCTAATCACCACTCATCCAGTTATTCATTATATTTATATATGTACACAGGCATTTCCAAACCTAACACAAAGCATGGCTTCTCTTCACCTACCATGCGCCACCACCGGCACCACCAATACCTCCGCCACCTCCCGCCCTCTCTTCCCCAAGCAATCTCATTTCATCGCCTCCCCGAAGCGCACCCGCCGCCTGCAAGTTTCGTGCACTAACAATGGCCATAGCAAGAAGCATTCCTCCGAAAACACTGAGACTTCCCAAGGGAAAGTCGACCGGAGGAACATGCTTCTGGGTCTGAGCGGCCTCTACGGTGCTGCCAACCTTGCTTCGGCTCCGGAAGCCCCGGCAAATCCGATACAAGCGCCAGTGCTAGACAAATGCGGCGCTGCTACAAACTTGAACACCGGGAAACAGCTTGATATCAACTGTTGTCCCCCGGTTGTTCAAAATGTCATCGACTACAAGCTTCCTCCGGTGCGGAGGCTGAAACTTAGGCCTTCCGCGCATCGAGTCTCAGCTGAATACATATTTAAGTACAACTTAGCCATTGATCGTATGAAACGTCTTCCGAAAGAAGACCCACGTAGCTTCATGCAGCAGGCTAACATCCACTGCGCTTACTGCAACGGCGCCTACGATCAACCCGGTCAGGGGACTCTGGATCTTCAAGTTCACAACTCTTGGCTTTTCTTCCCTTTCCACCGGTGGTATCTGTATTTCTACGAGAGAATCTTGGGGAAACTCATTAACGACCCCACATTCGCGTTGCCGTTTTGGAACTGGGATAACCCGAAAGGGATGACGATTCCGCCCATGTTCAATGATCCGACAGCAGCGATCTTCGACGAGAAGCGCAACCAAGCAAACCTGCCGCCGGCTGTGGTGGATCTCGGCATGACCGGGAACAAAGACCCTCTTCAAGTTGTGTCTAATAACCTCACGATTATGTACGCTGAGATGATCCGAGGCAACTCGAGTGTGACAGATTTCATGGGGAAGCCGTATCGCGAAGGAACCCCGGTCAACCCCGGGCCCGGAGCTTCCGAACGTGGCTCGCACACAGCCGTTCACGTCTGGGTCGGAGATCCTAGACAGCCCAGTGGAGAGGATCTGGGTAACTTCTACTCCGCCGGCCGTGACCCGTTGTTTTACTGCCACCATGGAAATTGCGACCGAATGTGGACTTTATGGCAGTATCATCTGCCCAGTGCCAAGGTTCCCGACAGGACAATCACAGACCCTGATTACCTGAATACCCAGTTTTTATTCTACGACGAAAATGCTCAGCTCGTGCGGGTGACTGTAAAGGATTGTGTGAGCAACAGAGCAATGGGATACGACTACGAAAGAATCGACCTTCCCTGGCTCGACTACAGGCCGCCGCCTCAAACTGCGACAGCTAAGGTCACTAGGGCTGCAACTGAAGCCGCAAAAGCAGAGACGGTCTTCCCTCTGAACCTTGACAAGATTGTCCGAGTACTGGTTCCGAAAACAAAGAAAGGAAAGGCCGATGAGGTTCTGGTGATAGAAAACATAACTGTGGACACCTCTAAGTTCTTGAAATTCGACGTGTTCATCAACGATGAGGACGACAATGTCCTGGAGCTAGACAAGGCCGCATATGCTGGAACATATGCTCAGGTTCCACACAGGACGACGACCCAAACGGCGACAACTTCTATTCAGTTGAAGCTGACTGAACTGTATGATGATATGGATGTGACGGATGATGAAGATGTGTTGATCACATTGGTGCCGAGGCATCAGGGAGATGGTATTACCATTGGTGGTATCAAGATCATTGAGAATCCAACGCCAACACCAGCTCCCGCACCTGCGGCTGCTCCTTCGAGTTGAATTATCTGTCGATTTCTCCACTAGTTATGGATGCTTGCTGTTGATTGTAATAAAGATTCAAACCGGTCGTAATCTGGTGTTTTCTTCCGATGATTCTGCGTTGCTTTCCACTCACTTGATTGTACGCATCAAGTCTTGATTTGAAATAAAATTTTCCTTGTTTGCTTCAAAGTTATCTAATTCCAGAGTATGATGAACAATGATTCATATTCTTTTCATCCTTCTTGCCCTAGTTTCCTGGTTATTTTGTAGAAATGTTTCGTCTATCCATAGAACATGATTAATCAATAGTTTTCAATATTCTTTTAACATGCAGAAACCGCGAAATGTAGACCAATAAATTATTGTCAAGTTTATATCATGCATATGACTGTCAGGATAGGTGACTAAAAACTGTCGATTGTCGGGATAATTCTCTATTGAAGAAAGGAAATTAATTGAACACTTGATAGATTGCTTCAAAGTAATCTATCACATAAAGATTACTAAATTTCTATTGAGCTCTTTTGTTTTTCAATACACGAGCCCCCTATTTGCTTCCACCAGTTTTCTCCTTCTTTGGAAGGGAAAAACAAACTTGGAAAAAACCGCAAAGAAAACCTGATGTCCTAACCGTTGGATGGAGGGAGTGATGCCATAGCTTGTATGCTAACGAAATCAAGAAAAAGAACGTGAAAACTATTTTTATTGTCCATTTATCATCGTCTTCATCACTCCCATACTGCTGGCATAGCGAATGTAATCCACTTTTTGTCAATGCAACTGCATCCTCTTCCTTCTGATAGGCTTGGACTCTGCAGCTATTTTCTTCACTATAGATACACCAAACGGAAGAAGATTTGAAAACAGTTGAAACATGGAAGTTCGTTAAGAAGGGCATCCGTAACACTTTCTTCTGGAAATTCCACAAGGCAATTTTCAAAAGACTATCTTACTTCACATGATCAAATGGATCCAATTAACCTATACAAACTGCTCAAATAGCGAAGAATCATCTACCCAGAAAACATAAAAACACTCCAACGCAATTGATAATGTAGCAGTTGTACCTATAAGTTAAAGCAAAACATAATCGTATTTGTATCAACTTAGTTGAATAATAAACAATCAGTAGAATACACTTGGAAATGTCGGGGTAAAAAGTTGAAAAGCAAATACAAATTTAGGCCTTTTCAAAGACAAAGATAAGCTCTATTTACATCCTTAAAAATATAAGAGGAATTTTAATAAGAGAACTATAAGCTGCCAGAACAATTAAGAAACAAAGAAAAAGCAAGAACTCAATTTAAACAAACTGGAATATAAAATTAGCCTAACACCGGGCATAAATTCAAATGGAAAAGTATAAAGGACAAAGGCAAACATTTTCTCGTGTGTTGATTAAACTATTTTTTCTTACCGCAAAAATGGACAGTATTACAATGTCTTTTCCAAAAGCAGATGACAAATTTGACTGTTCATTAAATCTGAAGTAAAGATTCACATTTGAGTTTGGATTCAATTAGAACAACGAAGCACTCATAGCCTATAGTACCAAAGCGATTAGAGAAAATGCAATATTTATCTCAAAACTCCACTAACCAACACCATCAAGAAAAAAATAAACCAAAAGCAAATAAAATCGGTATTTTCAAAGACAGTAAAGTTAAGAATACCAGAATGCATGAACAAAAGATCAACTCATTGATGGAACAAAATGTAAGTGTACACACCTTTCTTATTTGGGTTCTCATGAGCACTGGTTGTCTTCAAAGAATTGATTGGCTTGGAAGGTTGTTCATGGGATTGCTTTCTCCTCTGCGTCAATAAGTGTAACAAGGTTGGTATCACAAATACACAAAAACTAGGCCAATTAACGGATCATTATAAATACATGTGCTGCGTCAAAAGAAATAAATAAACAAATACAAGTTGTATTTATTTATAAAGGTTTAGATGGAAGAAGTCCACTGACTAGCAGGAAACGAATTATGACAGTTTGAAACACTGTAATCTATCACAAGACTCTTGTAAAAAGAAGTTGCTCCGGAAGCCACCTCTTTCACATCATAGCACTGTAAATACAACACATACAAGGGGAACCTTTTAATCATAAAGCGAAACATGTCTTGAGGGGACCATACCAGCAAGCTATAAGGATAGACCATGCAAAACATAGTCTACACTCCACTTACGTTGCCATCATATCAACTTGGTCCTCAAAAGTTTATTGAAACACGTAGAGAAAGAGAAAATAGTAATTTAAAAGTATCAGTGAAGTTTTTTAAAAAAGGAGGCAGAACTCAACCAAATAGCCAAAGGGAAACATTTACCTTCAAGAAACCTGTGGAAGCCCATTATCAGAGGAAAACAAAGTGAAATCCTCAATTGTCATAATTAATATCTTCATCATCAATTCTTTGCACGATAGGAACCTCTCTTTGTCCCTAAGCCTGACGGAATGTGGAAAATCATATTAGAAAAATGCAGACAACAGATATAGGGAAGAAAGGGACCAGAACAAAAAAACCACCATTGTTATTTAAAGCACATAGTAGAGCGTGCACCTTAGTGGGGATGTTTTAAAATATACATATATAAACATGAATTAATACTATTATATTAAATTGCAATAATAGTTTTCCAAAATATTAAACAATAATGTAATTCAAAAGTTCATTAGAAAATGTCATAATCAATGAGTCAGGGTGATCTGGGAATTAAATGTCACTGGATAAGAAAGATGGCTGCAGCAATGTACTTATATCCAAATATTTAGGTGTAGTGAAAATAAGAAAGAAGAGACGATGCAGCAATTAAAAAATTAGGGATAGATTATTGGGGCCCAATTGGCTGTTTATTTTTTTAAAGTACCACACACTCACCTTAAATACTGATTTTATAAGAGCATCATCTTCCTCTCCCAAAATCCTTTCCTGTCAAACAAACAATATAATATGATGCAGTTGAATAAAATTTCTCATAAACTAAAGGGAAGCCAGATGCCAAGATGAAACAGAAAGTTCTAAATTTTGGAGTTATATGGCGAAAAAAACTGTATAATAAGATCAATATTTTAAATTCCATAAAACATAAGATATGTCTTCTATTAATCACAATCAATATTCTTCATTCGCATTCTTGAAGTTAGATAATAAAGTTCAGATGGCCTAGCTAAAGATGGAACACTTTTGTTAGGATCAAGCGCTTATCACTAGGCGAAAAGTTATAGCTGTTAGTCAAGGTGCAACTTTATTTTCTTATAATATATGCATTAGGGTAGGTTGTTAGGCTCATGAGTCCGAGGAGGGAGGGTGCGCGTCTAACTGCTGATGCTGTCTCAATTCCTTAAAAGATCAGTCTTACCCTTGCCCTACCGCCGACCCAATCTCCAACAGAGAAAGTATTACACGTTAAGATCTGGCATCACACTTTTACAGCCCACATGGCCAATCAGATCAAGTGGCACAACGTCAACAGCTTGACGTACGAGAACTTCCCAGGAGGTCACCCACCGCATTACTACTCTCACCCATGCACGCTTATCTCAACAACTTTTATGCTAGTAACTTAAATTACATTATTACGTTCATGCAAGAAACTTAACTAAAATAGCTGTTGAGAGTTGCCTTTTTCTCATTAGAATGTTGAAGAGCTTCAAGAAATTGAATCTACACTAACCGTTACGTGTCTTGACTGCAAAAACTACAAGAAAACAGGAGAGTCGAAAAAATTAGATTTGAGTGCATGTGATTCACATTAATAATACACTGCACCAAATATACTTCTGAACAAGTAGCCCACAGATCTTATATTTATCTAACTAAAAAAGAAAGCATGAAGATGGATAATCTGTATTTGTTTAAGGTGCTTTGAAATTTGAACCATGGTTCCGTAAGGCGCAAGAAGCACTTAGGGCAAGGGCAATCTATCCATAACCAATGTGTAGGAGCGTTGGTGAAATAAGGCGCATCAATCATGATATTTTATATGTACATGAAGAAAATTTTTACATCAATATTACATAGAGGCAAAAATATTGAATACTCACATAGAAGCTCAAATCCAGTGAAAAATCATGGCCTAGTAACATCTTTCTTTTTTGTGAACACATACTTCTTCCATCCAAAATTCAAGTTGCTATGTCAATTACTACGATTTGACAAACTGAAAAACAAGACCTTCAACTGCTTAAACAACCATTCTTCCTTCCAAAATTCAAGTTGCTATGTCAATTACACGATTTGACAAACTGAAAAACAGCCTTCAATGCTTAAAACACCATCCCTAATTTCAAAATCACTCCGAATCGTGTGATTGACGTAGCCACTTGAATTTTGAAAGGAAGAAGTCTGTTAACAAAAATGAAAAGATCTTGCTAGGCCATGATTTTTACAAGATGTGAGCTTCTTCGTCATTTAGAAAACTACTAAATACAAGTGTGCATTTTTGCACCTAAGGCACAACTTATGTTCTTAAGGGTTGTACCAACAACGTATCTACGAATATCCATTTCCCTTTTGGAGTCCACCGTTCTATTCTCCAATGATTTCATAGCACCTCCCATCTCTTCAGTTTCCTTTTTCTGGTTGCTTCATGCATAGCCTGCAAATAAAGAGTGTATTTTAGATCATAACTGCAACAACATGCACACATCACATGGAGAAACGTAAGGTTGAACTTGCAACAATTCGAACACGAGTATGAAGTATGTTAAAATCATAGTTCACCTCATCTTAAGCTCGCCAAGGTTCAAAATTTCTTGTCGCACCTGATCCAACAACATAATCATAGTTCTGTGGATCCGGCTTGTAAGTTATTTCAGGTCTCCATAGGAATAAATACAACCAAATCAGAGGAATATTGTTAAAACTACAATTTCTAGTAACAACAACTAAACCTATCTGAATTGAAAAAAGGCAGATAGGAAACTATGGATCCAAATAAGATGGGCCATGCTATACCTTATACCAAAAGTAGTAATGTACCAGCCTAATGTTATTAGGTGTTTATGGCAAACTCCAAGCTTCACACAACAAAACAAAATTTAATATAAATCAGAAATAGTCCATAATACTGTGAATGGCTTTCTTAGTCTCGAGTCCCCATAGATTGTGCAAAGAATACGGTGAACTTTGCACCAAGAGGGAAGGAGCCATTTGCAGTGACAAGCACTGTAAAACTCCAACATTCCCAATCATCTCCGTCACGAAGGCCAGAAAGATGATCCAAAAGAGATGTTGGAGATTTTTATCTGCAATTATGATAGGAGAACATCCTCCGATAAAATTGGAAGACACTCGGATTATCCAGGAATTTCCGGAAGTACTTCCGGATGAGGTAACGGGATTACCTCCGGATAGAGAAATGAAATTTGCAATCGACTTGATATCAGGTCTAACCCCATTTCTAAGTATCCTTACCGGATGGCCACGACCGAAATAAAAGAATTAAAAGAGCTATTTCAGGACTTACTGGACAAGGGATTTATTCGGCCCAGTTATTCTCCATGGGGAGCACCTATGCTATTCGTGAAAAAGAAAGAAATCATAATACGGTTGTCCGTCGATTATAGACAGTTAAACAAAATAACGATAAAAACAAATACCCACTCCCTAGAATTGATGATCTTTTCGATCAATTGCAAGGAGCTTCTACTTTCTCTAAGATTGATCACCACTCCGGCTATCATCAGTTAAAGATAAAAAACATAGGATGTGGCCAAAACAACATTTCACACAAGATATAAATATTTGGATTTCAGTAATGCCCTTTGGACTTACTAACTCACTAGCTCCCTTCATGGATCTTATGAATAGGATCTTTAAACTGTTTTTGGATACATTCACAATTAGAGATGATATTCTGGTATACACCAAAAACAAGGAAGAACACATAGGACATCTCCGGCTGAGCCTTTATCGACACTCCATAACACATCTGGAAAACAAACATCGAAGAGACCATCATTTAGTGAATAACCCATACAACGGTATGGGCATGGGCATGAGCATGGCAGAATAATCACTGCTTTTGAAAGTTCTAAGTGCATACTTTGTAGGGACGTAAGTCATGCAGCACAATCAAAACCAAACAAGAATAAAGCTGCCAAAATCAAGGATGTGCTGTATCAAAGGTTCACGCATGGAAAGTTCAGAAAATCAGGAGCAACTTTTTAGGAATTGATGTCCTTCCTTTCTTCGAAAATAACTGTCACAGGATCCTTGCTAAGTAATTGATTGTGCCTCTTGTATTTAAAGGATGACTGGATCAAGGAATAAAACATTCGATTTCTCAAAAAAATATAGTACTAAACTAGGAGATCGTGAGGTTCTCTCGAGAATGAGCCTCAATTACAAAAAAATAGGTAGACAAGGCAGAAAAACCTATAAACAGATTTCATAGCTGAACGATCAACCCGTTCATCTCCCCATTACTCGATCCGTTTCAAAGGGCCATAACAAGTTGGTATCAGAGCCAGTAGTTACGGGTGATTTCCAGGCACTTCAACAACAGATTACAAGCCTCTTTAATCTGGTCAAGGCCGATAAAGAAGATCAAGAACGCAGGCAGCAAGATCTAAACAAAAGCCGGAGGAATTGACTTGTCAAATAGCAATGAGCCGCAATAATAGTGAGGATAGCGGCGGAGCATCTGATTCACGCACAAGGGAACGACGCCAATCAGGGGACTCAAACCTACTAATTCCCAAATATTCAAGGCTAGATTTCCCAACCTATGACGGGTCTACCGATCCCCTCAGTTGGATTAGCCGATGTTAACATTTTTTCCGCCACCAATGCACTCCAGAAGATCAGCGCGTGGGTCTGGCGTCCTTTCACCTTCAGGGAGACGCCCAGATATGGTTCTTAAAGCTCGAGCGAGATCGTCCCAACCTTACATGGGACATCCTCGTGCACGCCTGCCACATGAGGTTCGGTCCACCAATTCATTCCATCAAACTCGGGGAATTATCCAAATTGTGACAAACAGGCACTGTGGAAGACTATCAACGTAAATTTGAGCAACTATCAGCACGAGCCTCCTCCCTCACAAGCGAGCAAGAAATGGAAATAAGTGGACTGCATGAACCATTGCCATTGAGGTAGAGATTCACCGGCCAAGGGATTTAAAATCAGCAATGGGCCTGGCCCGTTTGTATGAGCGACGCACAAAAAGCCCACAATTTGAAACCACTAAAAGACGCACCAACCCAACAAACGTGCAACCTTCATTTACAAGGCAGCTGAGCAGATCGGAGATGGAGGATCGACGTGCTCGAGGACTTAATTGTGACGAACTTTTTGCCCCAGGACATCGTTGCAAACGGTTGTTTCGCCTGGAAGTGGTCGAGGATGACAATTTGGAGGATGACCCAGGCAACAATACCTTCGATGATCCGAGCATCTCACTACACGCAATTACAGGAGCCAATAGCACCCAAACCATGCACATAAGAGACTGTATCCAGTCACTGTCACTTCGTGTGCTCATTGACTCAGGTAGTACTCACTGTTTTCTGGACACCGAAGTGGTTTCACAATTGGGCCTGGAAGTATTACAACAAGGAGACATATCGGTGAAGATCGTAAATGGCAAACATCTGTCATGTTCAGGACTATGTTCGGCTGTTCCTATTTGGAGAAGCATATATTCCATGTCGATTTTTACGTCCTCACACTAGGAGAATTTGGGGCTGTCATGGCTCAGGACACTGGGCAGTATCACATGGGATTTTGACAAAATGCAAATGCAATTCGTACTGGGCGACACGCTGGTCACGTGGCAGGGAAGTTCCTCACATAGAAATATGTCAACCACCATCACGACGGATGCGCCTCCACCAGAGCTGCGACAACTTCTAGAATCCTACGGCAGCTTGTTTGATGAACCTCAAGACCTCCCACCGTCAAGAGGGTTCAGCCACAAGATTCTACTGGAACAAGAACGAATCCCATTGTTGTGCGACCTTATCGTTATCCCCATATGCAAAAGGATGAAATTGAAAAGCAATGTGAGGAGATGTTAACGAGTGGGATTATCCGACCAAGCTCATTCCCTTTCTCCTCACCTGTACTGTTACTGAGGAAATCCGATCACACTTGGCGTATTTGCATCGACTATGGTGCCTTAAATGCGAAAACAGTGAAGGATAAGTTCCCCATCCCAGTGATCGATGAACTCTTGGAAGAGCTACATGGTGCTCAATTTTTTTCGAAACTGGACTTGCGATCTTGTTGGATCTGTTTCTACAGATCAGAATCTGAATTTTGATTAACACAAAACATGTTTATATTTGACTAACAACTTTTGTGAAATGTGCAGTGCACTTGATTGAAGAAACAAGGAGATGTTCAAGCTGGAACAGTGAGGGGACACCCAAGCTGGTCGAGCAAAGAACATCTAAGTTGGAACGGTCAGGGGACGCCCAAGCTGGTCCAACATAGGATGCTATGCAGGTTCTGCAGGAATCCAGAGCGCAGGAAGAACCAGCTTGATGAGATAGAAGAGCAGAGATCAAGCGCAGAAAGATGAAGTGCAGAACGACTCATGCGCAGATCAAGTGCAGCGTACAAGTGCAGTGCTCAAGTGCCGTCACATAGACAAGTGCGGTGATCAAGTGCAGGTCTGATCACAGAACGCACTTATAATCAGTTCATCATATGGATCTCAGTCCTAGGGTAGACTGAATCAGAACTGATTATTATATCCCAAGAGCAAAGGGATATAATCACTGTGTAAGATTTGTCAAGAGGGGACTCTATCTATCAAAGTCATGAATAGCTAGAGAGACCAGCTCAGGCACAACCAATAAAAGAAACCAGCTGGGAAGGAAACCAGCTGGGAGCTCAGCTGCAGACAAAAGAAGAACAGAACAAGAGTAGCCGAGCTCAAAACCAGCTGACAAGAGCAAATCAGAAGATGAGCAAAAGCAGCTTGCTCGGAGCAGAGAAACCAGCTGGCTGTATCATATCTGTGAGAAGGCTGATCTCACAGATGCAGATAGAGGAAGACTCCTGAAATGAAAAAATCAACCAGCTGCAAGGAAACCAGCTGAGAATGGAGTAAAGCTGGGAAACAAGCTAAGTGAAACAACCAGCTCAGGATGGAAACGGCTGAAGAAAACCAGCTGGTAGAGCAAATCAGAAGCCATGCGCCAGATCAAAATTAGTTTGATCTCAGGATACTAGAAGACAAACTAATTTGTTTGATCGACACGAATAGAGCTCGAAGATAGCAAAGGCTGCAGAAGCGTCGATGAGAAGAGCTCAAGTCAAATAAAGTCTGCAACGCATTAAAAGCCAAAGAACACAAGTACAACAGTATCAGAAGATTCAAACGGCTACAAGCTTGTGTTCAAAGGGCAAATCTGCTAAGCGGCTTTATATATCAAGAGCAGGAGAAAAAAGCGAGTGGAGCCGAGCAGAGAGAGTGGGGGTGCAGAAGCTAAAACAGAAAACAAGTCTACTGCACAACCTTGGGAAGACATCGAGAGACCAGCTCAAGAGGAGCACTTCCCAGTGTGTGAGATTTTAATCTTTGAGAGATTGTACTTACACTGAAAATTTCACACACATACACATTCACTCACATTCGAGAGTTGAGCGAAACAGATTAGAGTGAATGTAAATTAAAACTCTCCCTTGTAGTCTTTGGCTAGAGACGTTAAACAAGTCTACGTTGTCTTTCGTACTGAGACGTTAAAGAAGTGTCTGTAGCCTTTCTCACTGAGGCATAAAAGAAGTGATGTTAGACACACAGCTTGCGGGCTTAGTGTGCAGTGGTGGTTGCTAGGAGCTCTTGCGGCTGCTGGTCGTAGGAGTGGGTTGCAGCGAAGGGTCGCTGTAATCAAAGCCTTCTAGCGGATCCTTCCCGATTGCAGAAGAAGGGGAGACGCAGGAGATTCAGCTTCGAACTTGCATAAAGAAATTGCAGCGTATTTCTTTACTGCTTACTGCATTTACACTCACTGTTTACTACTCATAAAATCGTAAATGAGCTTTCGAATATAAGAGTTCAGTTTGAGTTATTTTCGCATGATTTTAATTCAATACTTAATATGTATCTCGGTGCACAAACATTCAAGAACTTGAGGAACCAGATCGTTTGTGTTGAACCAGCTCGCAGAGCTACTAGTAATTCGGACCAGCTCACAGAGCTGCTAGTAATTCCGACCAGCTCACAGAGCTGTTGGTCTAGCTTCACGCCAATCTGGTTTCGTAGTTCCGTGCTGTTTTTAACTCTCAAAATATTTTAAAATGCACGTAACTTACGGGTTTGGTGTTTGGGCTGTGTGAGAGCCTACGTGAGTTGTGGCAGAACTCATGAACACCCCCGGTTTTCGATCCTAACAATTGGTATCATAGCGCTTTTGCGATCCGGTACCTCGTGTAACGGGACCAACAGATCTGGCTACCAACATATCTTGATGGACCCAAGTAGCATTCCCATGACGGTCTTCCGCACGCACCATGGCCACTTGAGTTCATGGTGATGCCCTTTGGCCTCACCAATGCCCCATCTACTTTTAAGCCTTGATCAACTCGATTTTCAACGGTATTATGCGTAATTTTGTTTTGGTTTTCTTTGATGAAATCCTTGTCTACAGCGCAACATGGGAAGATCACCTTCACCATATTCGTCAAGTCTTCATAATTCTACAGCGGTATCAGCTATTCTTAAAAAAATCGAAATGTTCTCTCGCTCAAAAACATGTTGCTTACTTGGGACATGTCGTCTCTAAACAGGGAGTCAGTGTTGATGAGAACAAAATATAAGCCATTCTGCGTTGGCCACAACCCATGACGGTCACTGCACTTCGAGGCTTCCTTGGGCTCACAGGGTACTACCGTAAATTTGTGCAAAATTATGGGGTTATTGCTGCTCCATTAACCAACATGCTGCACAAACAGAATTTCTCATCGACCACAGACAGCCTACATGCATTTGAGTTACTCAAAAGGGTGCTCATCCTGATTAAGTTTTGAATTACACAAAACCTATTACTGTGTTTCTAACAACTCTACGTAGTGTGCAGATAACAGCAGGTTTTATAAGAGAGTTTTGGTCAGAAGTGTTGAGAACATCGAAGAGCAGAAGAGAGAAAATTGAATTTAAGAGAAATCTGTTAACAGTTGTGAATAGGAGATATCTGATGAAGCGTTCTCAGTAGAAGAAGAAGATCCATGTTAAAGTTGTTGTCAACAGATATCGTGCGAAGAGTTATTGTTGATGGAGTTTGTTGGAGAAATGTTCGAAGAAGATGAACAGTAGAAGTCTGGAACCAGTTGTGAAGAACAAAAACCAGCTGTTGTCTGGAACCAGTTGTGAAGAACAAAACCAGCTGTTGCGCAATGAATCAGACGTCGATATTAAGAAGAGCTGGTATCAGCAATGATGACGTCAGCATTGTTGATTGGAAGAAATCGAGAATCAGCAACCATGACGTCAGCATTTCTATTATTAAGAAGAGCTGGTATCAGCAATGATGACGTCAGC
>KQ995763.1:3958-18622 GCA_001598015.1 Dorcoceras hygrometricum | reverse complement strand
CAGAGGCTATTTAAAGGAGAAGATTTGAAGGAAGAAGATGATGACTGTGCGATGATTTCGTGAGGAAACAGAGGGAAGAAATATTGGAGACGAAGCAGTAGACCGCCATTAGAGAGGAGCGCATAACGAGTGTCTACTGCGGAGTCTCAATCAGCTTTTGTAGAGCATTTCCCTAGTGTGTGAGATTTATTCATTCGAGAGTTGTGCTTACACTGTAAATCTCACACACAAAGAGATTCATTCACATTCATTGTATAGTGAATGAATCTCAAACCCAATACAAAATCAGATCCCGTCCAAGCACGACGACGTTAAACTCTGTGTTTGTAGCCTTTCTCACATAGGCGTTAAACAAGTGATTGAGTGAACAGCCGAGGGCTGGTAGAGTCTAGGAGTTCTCGCAGCTGCTGGTTGCGGGATCGGGTCTGTACACGATGTATAGATCAAATCTTCTAGTGGAACCTTCCAAGGAGGAAGAAGGGGAGTCGTAGGACATTGAAGTCCGAACTTCCATAAACAAATGAGCTGTGTATTGTATTTCTTATTTACAGTTTCGCATATACAATTTATGTTAGCACTCATGCATACACCATTGCACACAGAGTAAGTCGAACAGATTTCTGTTTATGTTTGCACTCACGCATACACCATTGCACACACAGTAAGTCGAACAGATTTCTGTAAACAGAAATCTCTTTGCATCGCGTTTTAAAATATAAGGATTCAGTTCTGGTGTTTTCCGCATGTTTTATTGCATACCAGATCTGTCTCCGGTGCTCTGTTTTTAATGTTCAAGAACCAGAGGTATTGCACCTCCTTTTAAGCAGCGCAAAATTTTTTTAATCTTTACAATAGCAGCGCTGTTTAAGTCTTTAAGTAGTTTTTCTAGTTTTTCGGACCTAACACTCACATCTACACCCATCCTTGCTCTTCCTGACTTTTCCACCCCCTTCATCGTGGAATGTGATGCTTCCGAAACCGGCACTGGGGCCGTACTTCAACAGCACGTGCGCCCTATTGCATTTTTCAGCAGCGCACTTGCCCTGCACCATCGGAAATTACCAGCCTATGAGAAGGAACTCCTTGGACTTAACAAAGTCGTACGATATTGGCATGCGTATTTTGGGGAAACTCTTTCATTGTTCGCACAAATCACTATAGCCTCAAATTTCTGCTCGAACAGCGTATCACAACACCTCCACAGCAACAAGGGATCAGCAAGTTAATGGGGTATGATTTCAAGGGGGAATTCAAGGCAGGAAAGTCCAATATCGTGGCTGATGCACTTTCACGCCAAAGAGAAGGTGAAGGCTCCTTGATGGCCATCTCCAAACCCCAATGGGACTTTCTGGCAGCTATTCGCGAAGCTCACAGGAACACCCCTGACATACAGCACTTGATTAACCAAGTGCAAATAAGAGAGCCCTTGGACCTTGGGAACTTAAAGATGGCATCCTCTGGTTTAAATCCAAAATCTACCTCCCTCCATAGTCCCCCTTAACTTCTCCTCATTGCCAATGTTATAAAATTCGCTAGCCGCTAGTCGGGCGCTAGGCGCTGCTAGTCGGGCGCAGCGCCTAGCGCCTAGGCTGCCTAGGCGGGGACTAGGCGCCGCTAGGCGGTTGCTCCACTTGCGTCATCAATTATTTGCCAAGTAAGCCCTGTACCTGGTTCGACTTCATCTTCTTCCCCACCATCCACAATCCAACCTTGTGCATTTGAAGCATCTTTTGCAAGAAGAACGTCAACATTCCTTTCTTTCTCTCGTTTTTGTTGTTCAATATAACATTAAATTGGACAAATACGAGATTGTTCAACATGTTGACATTCCAATTCTGTTTTCTTTTTTTTGTATGAATCTACAAAACAAAAAAGTAAATAATAAATATTGTAGTAAATAACATGAAGTCATAAACATAATTTGAAAATCAGTACTTTAGTTTGTAGTTTAAACTTACTCCTTCAAATGCACTCCAATTTCTTTCACCCAGATACACTTGTAGTTAATGAAAGTATCATCAATGCCACACTTAGCAAGTTTGGTGCGTGTGCACCGTAGGTACTCCACCATGTACATGAATCAAATGTATCGTCATTGTTTTCACATGCTTTTGCTGCCAATGCTTTACCAAATAAACAAATCTTGTCCTTATGTTTTGCAAATTCCTTATTGATAATTGTATCTTGTAGTTCAAAGTCATCGGCATGCAAACCTCAATGCATTCAAAAATTCACGTTGCAACCTCCTCATGAAGAGCAATAGAACTATCCTTGTAGTAGAAGTAGGGATTCAACAAAAAGGCCGTAGTATGCAGTGATGTATCAAGTATATCCTTCATTTTTGACTCGATAATCGCTATGATAGGCTGATAATTTGATTCAACATTGTTCATGGCCACTTTGATTATCTTTTTTAGCCCGAAGAAGCTCCCCATATAGAAACCCCATGGATGGCTTCCTGTCACCGTCAACCAGTCGAAGAACTCTTACCAAAGGGGCAAATATTTTTAAGCAAAGTGTCACACCATTCCAAAAACTCATGCTCATCACAGTCGAGTAAGCTGATTTCCCTTTGGTTGTCTTTGACCATTTACAATTCTCCCACAAATCACTTGTAAACATGGCTCTTAAATTAGATTTTTTCTCAATCAAGCTCTGAAGTGTAAGGAAGTTTGATGCAAACCTGGTAACTCCTGGCCGGATTATGTCTCTTTTCTTCGTAAAACTTCTCATCAATGATAAAGTCTTGTGGTGTGCATAAATAAAAATGGTAAAAAACTTGGCTTGATCGATGACCTTTTTAAATTTTGGAAGTTTTCCAATACTCTCAAGCATCAGATTAATGGTGTGAGTTGCACATGAACTCCAAAAGATCCCAGGCCGCTTTTCTTTCATCAATTTAGCTGCAGCCATATTGTTTGTAGCGTTGTCTGTTACAATCTGAACTACATTTTGAGCTCCTACATGTTCAACACACTTGTCAACATACTCAAAAATAAGTCTAGCTGTATGTGCCTCGTCTGAAGACTCCTTAGACTCCAAAAATGTAGTACCCTCCCTGCAATTAACACACATAATTAATATGCTTCTTCTTTTTCTATCGATCCATGCATCTGTCATAATCGAACACCCATTCTTTGCCCATTCTTCATCATGTTTCTTCAACAGTTGTTACGTTCTTTCAACTTCAGCTTTCAAAAGTGGCTCCCGAAGTTGATATTGAGTTGGAGGCTTGAACCCTGGTCCAAATTGACCTACCGCCTCCATTAGTTGCTTGAAGCTATCATTATCAATAGCATTGAATGCGATTCCATTTTCATAAGCCCATCTCCCCACGTACTGTTGAACATGTTGAGTACTCTCTTTGAAAAGTGCCTCATTGATATTTTTTTGGCGAATCACTTTACTCCCACTTGAACCTATATCTTCTACAGAAATAGCAGATGCATATCTATCCATGGGGCCAAGTGGACGAGGTTTCTTAATTCCATCCATTCCTTCAACTTAATGCTCTTCTTCATCTACAGAAATATTCACCTCTGCTCTACAGTTTTCCTCCTCCATTCTTTTGTTCTTCTTTCTGTTCCTCCCTTCTTCTTGAGATGCTTTTTGACAACCAGATACATTTCCAGGTATATTTCCTATATGCTCTTTGATCCTATACACTCCCCCTGACATCACTTTGCCACACAATTTGCATTTAACTTTGTCGAGGTTTTTAGGATCAATCAACATTCCAAACTCCCAACTTTCTCCTAAGAATCCCGGATTCGGGTTGAGTGACAGATGCTGTCGAAGATGGATTGCTTGACATTGTTGCCTATTGGAAACTCATAATGGAAAGATATCCCAACAAAAGAGAGAGATTGAGCAATAAGATGCACCAACACAATAAGATAATTGAACAAGTCTGACAAAATTTTGATTAAATTAAAAAACACACACAAATTTTGATTAAATTAAAAAACACACACAAATTATTCCTAAACAGTAGAAAAAATTCTCTCAAGTTCCATCATTCTCCGTAATTCGGTCTGAGAAGTTTTTCTTCCTACGAAGGAATTTACTCTGATTAGTTCATCCAGAAAAAGGAAAAGTCAAAGAGTCAAAGATGATAGTCTTCAGCAGTCAGGACCAACAAAAAAATATTCAAGAACTGGAAGTACTCTTAATTCTTCCTGAAGGCCAGAAACCAGAAATCTCCTTGTAGTAAACACACAAATTATTACTACACAGTAGTAAAACACAAATTATTCCTAAACGGCTCCCACCTCTTCAGCAGTCAGGACCTCCTTCTATATCATTTACAGCAGCAAACATGAAAAACAGAAAAAGGCAGAAGAAAGCAGCCCCGACAGTTCAATAGGAAACGAACCTCTTAACTTAGCCTTCTGTTCCTAATCTATTGGCGTCGTTGTCTCTTCACCGCAGCTCCTAATCTGTTGGCGTCGTTGTCTCTTCACAGCAGTAAGTTGGCGTCGTTGTCACTGTAGCTGTAAGTTGTCGTCGTTGTCTCTAACGCTAGGGTCAATATTTCTTCTTGGGCTATTTTTTTCGCATAACAGGCTTTCATTCTGGGCTTTAAAATTTGTAAAAAAGGGAATAGTGTATGGGCCGACTAGCCCAATTTGCCGGGCGCCTACGCCGACTAGCGCAATTACGCGGCGCCTAGGCCGAGCTTTAGAACACTGCTCATTGCCATGATACATGAAGGCTGTCATGAAGGCTACCAGCGAACTCTCCACCGTTTAGGCCGTGACTTTTATTGGCCGGGAATGAAATGTCAAGTTCAAGCAGTTGTGTCCAATTGCTCCACATGCCAACGCAACAAAACCGAGGCAATGAAACCAGCCGGGCTTTTACAACCCCTACCCATCCCCTACCACATTTGGGCTGACATTTCGATCGACTTCATTGAGGGGCTGCCCACTTCACAAAGAAAAGAAGTCATTTTCGTGGTGGTAGATCGTTTCTCCAAATATGCCCACTTCATTGTCCAAGTTCATCCTTCTACTGCCATTTTGATAGCCAAACTTTTTTTCGACAATATCTTCAACTTACACGGGCTGCCGGAGACAATCGCGAGTGACTGGGATGTCACTTTCACAAGCACTTTTTGGCTAGAACTATTTCGATTAAGTGGAACGAAATTGTGCTTCACCTCGGCTTATCATCCACAATCCGATGGACAAACCGAGGCAGTGAACTGCATTTTAGAAACGTACTTGAGATGCTTTACAAGCGATCATCCGAAGAAATGGTTGGAATGGTTACCATGGGCTGAATACTGCTACAACACAAGCTTTCACACAGCTCTTAAGGCCACTCCTTTTGAGATAGTCTATGGCCGTCCACCGCCAAGTTTCCTGTCCTATCTACCTGGTCAAGCACGTCCGGGATCAGTGGATTATGCTCTACAGCAACGTGACCAACTCTTATACCAAACCGAGAACGCTCATTACAAGCTCGGATGCTATGAAGCTGCATTATGACAAGAACCACAGGGGAAGTTGACTTCCAGGAAGGTGATTTGGTCCTACTCAATCTCCCGCTCTACAGACAACAGAGTTTGGCTTCCAAGAGCAGTGCAAAGCTTTCACCTTGCTATTTTGGACCATTTACGGTGTTGGCTAAGGTGGGGCAGGCAAGTAGCTTACAAGCTGCAGCTCCCCGAGGACTCAAGGATTCACCCGATTTTTCACATATCAGCCCTTAAGAAGTTTAAAGGCGGCTCCTTCTCAAACACAGTACTCCCACCCCCGGCCTTGGAAGAGCTCCACCCTTCACCGATGGTAGTGATGGACAAACGCATGAATAACAGCAAATTTAAGGTACTTATACACTGGGAGGGCCTCTCCCCCGCAGAAGCTTCCTGGGAAGACACGGCAAAGCTCCAAGCTCGCTTTCCCGCGTTCGCTTGCGAACAACCACGATTTCCAGGAGGAAAGTGATGTTAGGGACGTAAGCCATGCAGCACAATCAAAACCAAACAAGAATAAAGCTGCCAAAATCAAGGATGTGCTGTATCAAAGGTTCACGCATGGAAAGTTCAGAAAATGAGGAGCAACTTTTTAGGAATTGATGTCCTTCCTTTTTAAATGTCACAGGATCCTTGCTATGTAATTGATTGTGCTTCTTGTATTTAAAGGATGACTGGCTGAAGGAATAAAACATTCGATCTACTTCTCGAAACCATTACTCGATCTGTTTCAAAAGGCCATAACACATTTCTTTACAAGTAAATTTGAATACTCTTTTTTAATGATATCGCCTGTTATTATCATCGTAAATGACTAAATCGTACATTCTCTATCCATTTAACAACTAATAACATAAAAGTAAAAAGATGAAACATCATGGAGCATCTATCAATCTAATACTTAGCAACACTAGTATTTGCTGGACTGTTTATAGCACATAAGTCCCATCCAGAACCGAAGAAGAACATATAAAAATACATTGAAAGTTTGAAAGAATTGACAGGAGTATAGAAACATGAGTACACACAAGCAAATGTATAGAACTAGGCACATGAAATATGCAGAAACACAATAGACGTACACTGTCTGCATTGAATACAGTACCATATTAAAACAACTTAAATCCGCAATATGTGCTTGCTCTCAGAATACTTTAAGAAAAGCTGATCTCCAGTGTGGAAAGACGCCTGATCATAAATTTCTAAAGTAATAACCCTGATGCCACACATTTACATCGAATCACAAACTATTAATAGAAAGAACCGTAAATTCCAAAACAGATAAAAGATCCTATAGATCCCCTTGATTTCCATGAGCGCCAAAAAATTCATAAATTACAATCACTACCCTCTACAGATAAATCTATCTAAATAAGAAAGCAATAGATCACTTTGGACAACTGTACCTCTCCAGTGACAACTTCTTTGAGGGAATTAAATTTCGTTCCTTTGTAACCGCAAGTAGTACGGCGAAGGCTCATAGGCAACATCATGCGGACGATCATCTGCTGATCAAAGTCTGGGGATAATACTCGCTGAGAACTTTTCTCTCACCCATCTTGCTTCTCTCCGCCCGCCCCAAATCTGAATTTGCAGTAACAATGATAGAGAGCGACGACGCAAGGATGTACTTTTTTTCGCCCTCGATCTCTTGCGAGAATTATCGTGTACTGTTATTGCTACCGAAAGGGTTTAACTAGTGATAAATACCATAATTACAATTTCCCATCTATTTGATGGATTGATATAAATAATAATTATATAATCTTTTTATGATTTTTTTTTAAAAAACACCTTGTACATAATTATATATCAAATTCCAAAATAACTCTTATAAGTTACCAAACTTTAACATGATATCTTTTACTAATAAATCATTTTCATCTATTTATGTTCTATAGTTACAATTTCAAATATAAATTAAATCATTTTAACGTGTTCATTAATAATTAAGAGAACATTCTCTTGAATCTTTTATAGATCACGTGAATAGCGTATTTCACGATAAAAAAAACTAGTATCTATTATTCAGACAATGGGGCAACAGAGCTGATCCGGGGTGGTTTGATCAAATTCTTGAACCGCGGGTAAAAAAAAAGGATCGGAGGCCCACCCCACTCACCCGAAGTTAAAATATCATCAAATTACTCTTATACAATGAAACAGGCTATATATTTGTTAGAGTAATATATTGTTACAACAAATAGTTTTGTTTGAATTTTGGAATTGAAAAGATAACGTCATAGAGTAGTGTGATGTAGGGAAATGTTCTTATATATTAATATGATTATAGCTGTTAGAGTATTATTATTATTTTTACCACAAATGTTTTGTTTGAAGTTTTATCATAAAAAAATATCTTATTGTAGAGGGTATGTAATCCTAATAACGATTTTTTTTTTACATATAATTATGATCCATTAATAAACAATGAAAAACGAGATAAATTCGTGTTTTGAGTTATGAAATTTTCGACATGACTTTGCCGTAAATAGGACATACAAACAAACTCAAAATAACTCATATATATTCTCAAAAAATATAACAATATAATTTGTTGTTAACTGAACACAATAACAATAATCACACAAAAATATATCATAGATCATAGAGCCAACGAGGCTCGATAAATATATACTACAACTACAAGGCATTCCCTTGTACAAATATAACTTCTAATATGTACATATACTGTTTAGGAGACAACGCCATGATAAGTACCTAAAACAGATTAGTCAATTCTCAAGGAGCTCTATCAATTCCTGATGCCTCATCGCTAATCCTAAATTAGAACAACATGTACTACCTAGCATGTCCACACACAAAAGACACAGCAATCCCTCACAGTCAATAACCACACACAAAAGATACGACAACCACTTGTGCTACTTGCAATGTATCGTGCATGAATACGATGTTGTACAAGTACAAGATTCAAGATATTAGGAATCAAATGATCAATATCAACAATCACATCATATCATATGCTCGAGGTAGTCCACCCTCAGTGAACCATGTCATGTGATATGGCTCAACTCTCAAATCCAGCAACGACCTAAGCTGGAGTGAATCGAGATGTCCAAAAATTCTCAAGACACAACATAATATCATATATATATTTCAACCGAAGATACATGGTTAACAATGACAGATAGATTCTGTATAATGTGAAGTGGTATTGATGTGACTAACTAAAGGAAAATTATGTGTGTGACCCAAAGAAAATTTTATTTAATTTTACACATCATTTCCCAAGTAATAATATTCGTTCGAACATATAATATCACATAGATCAACAAATAGCATATAAATTCTGCAATAATTGATCTACATGTATCTTAATCTAGCAATTAACAATAATTTATATCCTCAAAAAAATCCTGGATTTACTAACTCAGACTAATAACATGAATAATTTAAATGGTTTTACTAAATATAAAATCGAATAATTTAATTTATTTAAATTCCAACTTCCAGTATCTATGCACTTTAAATCATAATATTCAATTAAAATACGTAAAGGTACTTATTTTTAATTTATATTATCGCATTATGTTCATTTTAAGCCTCAAGTTTTAGATCGAACTAATCCATTGACACAAATAGTTCATGGGTGAAAATTGAGTTATTTAGGTCCTAATTGACTAACAGGACGAACTGCTAGTTTTCGGAATGCCCCTTTAATAGATGTTTTTCCCTGACCCCATTCCATTGACTGGATTGGCCGCATCTATCTAATGGCGGACAATTTTCGGCAACTTCGGAGTCTTTCTGCCCCGCCTGATAAAGAAAGAATACATTCCTCATGTCTGCACAAGCCCCTTTCTATCTTATTAGTAAAGCTCTAACGTCTGCTTTCTTAAGTTTCACCCTGACGAAGCCCCCTCCGTCCAGTGAAGAATCCATGAAGGCCACCATTGATGGAAATAGAGCAGGTAGTTTGATACAAAACTCATTTCGTATCTTTTCAGCTTTATTTTCTTTTTGTTGACAAACTTTTTGATAAATTTTCTAAAATCTTCAAATTTACATTATTTTTCAAAATTCAACATATTCCTATTTTCGTCAAATTTCTTAGTCCAATATTCATCATAATGACCCCAACCACATTCTCGAAAAGTGTGGATAACACTGTCAAAAAAAAAGTTTGTCATAAACTTTAGATAATCGAATTTATACCTTGAAGACAATAACCTAAACATTTCCACCGCTGATATCAAATTTACTTTAGCCTATGATCCTCGACCATAAAATTTCATTTGCTACCATAATATGGTTGAAATCATACTACACTGTCACAACAATCTAATGTAGCTCGATAATTTGATAGCGTGTCCATGTCGATAATACAACTAAAATTATGCATCGACGAAACAATCCAATTCGTAATCGTAATGCTATCATCAAAGATAAAAAGCACAATTTAACACAATTTGCCTAATTGAATAAATCGACCAGCTTACGTGGACACATATATAATCTCATAAAATTGTGTAATCAGAACCTCATATTCATCAATGTACTTGGATGTAATGAATGAATGATATACTCTGGTATCAAATTAAACATGTAGAGCATAACATTAAATAAAACATGTACCTGTGAATATACCTGACCACTCGAGCCTGATCCTCTATCAATACATATACTCTGACCACTGTGAACCAGAAACTGACTCTAGAAAGTCAGCCCTGCCTGATGGGTAACTGTTGGATATTATATGCTTTGGTGAAGACAAATACACAGCTAAGACAATATCAGCTCAAATGTTAAGCGATCAGATCAGGCCAGAGCTAATAAAGTTTTTCGTTCATATCAGATCAGGGCCAAGATGAGTAAAGACAACTCAACTGTATATATTGAATCAAGAGCAGAACAGATTATAAGAGCAAATCAGTTCAAGATCATAACAGTTTAGAAGAGCATTAGTTCAAGAGCATATCAACTTAGAATAGAATAGCTCAGAGATGTTCAGCTCAGCGTGAATTCAGCTCAGGACAGATCAGCTCAGAGAAGCAGTTCAGTTCAAAACTTCAACTCGCTACAAATCTGCTGGATCTATTTATATAGATCATATCTAAGTTTTGATTCACACAAAATCTGCTACTATAACGCTCTACGTGAAATGCGCAGCTTGCTTAGTCTGGAGTAGACATTAAGATATCCAAACTGGAACAGTGAGGGGACGTCTGAGCTGGACTGGTCGAAGATATCTAGCTGAAACAGTAAGGGGACGCCCAAGCTGGCTCAGTAGTTTACTTTCAGAATGCAGGGAACACCAAGCTGGTTCATCGGCTTGGAGCAGGAGTAGCACGAAGATCAAGCGTAGAGTAATAAAGAAGAGCAGAGTTCAAGTGCAGAATGTTGAAGTGCAGATCTCAGTCCTTGGGAAAACTGAATCAGAACATAGTAAATGTGTGCTTGCTGATGGTTTGGATGAGGTGTCTGAATGGATCAAGCGAACAAGCAAGCACACAATGGCTCTTGACGAGAAGAATAGAGCCGAGCTAGTAAACCAGATCAGGGAAGAGAAAACCTGATCAAGGATCCCAGCAGCTGGATGCTTAGATGGGGAAGCAGAAGGCTGCTATAAAGGAAGAAGCAACCAGCTGAAAGGAAACCAGCTGAGAAACCAACTTAGAGAAACGACCTGCTGAATATGATGAACAGCTGGCTTAGAACAGGTCAAGAGCAGCTGACAAGAGCAAATTATAAGATCAGCAAAAGCAGCTTGCTCGGAGCAGAGAAACCAGCTGGCCGTATGATATATGTGAGAAGTTTGATCTCACAGATGTATCAACCAGCTGTAAGGAAATCAGCTGGGAATGGAACAAAGCTGGTGAACAAACTTAGAGCCTCGAAGCAGCTCAAGAGCAGGAAAGAACAGAACAAGCTCAGCTGCAGACAAAAAGAGGCGCATATACAGAATAGCTCAAGAGCATATCAGTTCAACAGCAGGAGAAGAAGAGAGCTTGGAACGGATCAAAGCAAAGGCCAGCTCAGAGTTTTGAACTGTAGAATTGCTCAAGTACAGATTAGAGATGAGAGCAACCAGCTTGAAGAAGATACCAGATGGGAAACCAGATCTGGACAGACCAGCTCAGACAAACAAAGCAGTTTGAACATAAACATACGAAGACCAAATTAATTAGTTCAAACTGATTTGTTATCCTGTCCATATCAGGTACAAACAAACAGAGCTCGAAATTAGCAAAGGCTGCAGAAGCGCCGATGAAAAGAGATCAAGTCAAATAAAGCCTGCAACGCATTAAAAGCCAAAGGACGCAAAGTATGTTAGAGTATGTGCCAAACAAGCCAACTTGTGGCGTGTGGGCTTTTGATGCCTCTTTGTATAAAACAATCTTTGTTTATGAAATTCACACTTTGTATGGCATTCTTTATAGTTGTTGTTTCATAATGTTAACAATTGTGTTGGATAAAGACCTAGAATGCACTATAGTGTATGTTAGATGTGATAGTGGATATGATGGTTATCATTAAACACATCTAATAGTCACAGTGTATTCTAAACTTGTTCCTAGTCGATTGGGCAGTCAAAATGAGGATAAGGCCGCCCGAGTTTGAGACTAGCATCTGCAATGTGAAGTACCACGTTTCATTGGTAGGGAACATTGTGATGTTCTGAGCATGCAGATGGATGGTTTGCCTGACGAACTACCCTCGTTCGGATTCTCCAAGTGGTTACCATTTGTCGAGTGGAGAGTCCGAGGTCTTGGTTGTATGGATTAGTCCTTACTACTCGAAACATCATTGAGACTCTACATGATTAGTCATCTCACTTTGACTCGTTTACCGACTCCGTGAGGGTCATGAGGTGTCGAGATTGGGTGAGGTCACAAAGCATGTGGGAGTCTAGGATTCACCGCTCGCCCTAGTGCGTGGATATCCTATGCTATCTGAGGAGATAATAGTGTGACAAGTCTCTGGCCAGAGTACTCTTGTGCTTTAGTGTAAATGTGTTTACCTGATAGCACTCGCGATGTCGCTATTTTGATCTCCAAGATGTATGCATGGCTATCGAATCTCTAACGACTCTCGATTTACCAATGGTCGTTGATTCGATCGGGATATATGAGTTGAAAGGATCGTATTATACGCTAAACATGACTGACTGGTTCTTGCAGGTACTATCAGTGATACCTAGGGGATCATGGGGCGATGTTGTTAGGCGCTTTACCATGGTCCGATGGGTAGATCAGAAAATGTGTTTTCTGATTCACAATGAGTTGTGAGCCCATGACTAGTTGTATCCCTGAACCATTGAGGATCACACAGTGTACTGGTTTACCAATTCCCGTGTAGACAAGGATATGGTACTCAAAGTGTTGAGTATAGTAGGAGGAAGGTTGGGAGTATGACTTCCCAAAAGTAGCTAAGGGAGTAGGGCTTCCATATTTAGCTAATAAGAATAGACCTATCATATATAGATTTAGTGGTCCGAAAATTTGATTTGACATCATAATGATCAGTTTTGTAAACTGAGCACATCAGTGATATCTGATCATCGATCGGGATTATGATGAGACCCAATCGAGGGAGTCGAAACGAATGTTCACAGTTTGACTTGAACCGAAAGTTCACAGTTTGACTTGAACTGAATGTTCACAGTTTGATTTGAATCGAATGTTCACAGTTTGAATTGAACCGAAAGTTCACAGTTTGAGTTGAACCGAATGTTCACTGTTTGAGTTGAACCGAATGTTCACAGTTTTGTTCGCATCAAACTCTTTCCCTAAATCTATAAATATAAAAATGAAGGGATAAAGAAAAACACACACAACAAAAGCTATTCAGAAAATTCTCCCCCTCTCCTCCTGTTTTCTGTGATGAGTAGCTAAACTACGTCGTTTGGATTATTTGAACGACAGCGTTTTGGTTTAGCAGGTGAGATTCAGATTTGAGTAGCGTTGGTCTTCAGATTTCGATAGGATCTGAGTGTTGCGATGCGACGCGTATAGCATTTCAGATTTGAGTAGCGGGTGACGTGTCCAGATGCGAGTGTGGACTCTGTGCGACATCGTTTGGGTAAGTCGGGATCTGTTTTGACGTAGAGTCAGATCTGATGTGAGATTCAGATTCGAGTGGAAATCAGTTTTGAGACTTAGGTGTTGGTGGGTTCTGTTCTTCAGATTTGAGATTTGACCTTTAAATAGGGGACTTTGCCTTCTTTCTTTATTATTTCAGCTTCGACACTTAGTAATATTTCCCGATAGCGAATTCTGTCGCGATACCCTAGCTACTGTTCACCGAACCTTATCCTCTCCCATTGCCTATGGTCGACAGCTCCGACGGACACAAGAGTGGTAGAGCTGGACTCCTCTTGTTAAGGCGAATCTTCTTATACCTCTTTGGAGACTTGGGAGAAGCTGGAGGTGGATTGCGAAGACATCTCCCTTATGTAGTCTGTTAGCATAAGCGTGGCCTTGCTTCTGCCGTTCAGGTAGCTCGTTGGGTAAATGTTAAGATCCTGCCTTGTATTTCGTTGTCGTGTTAGAAGTGTTGGAGAACAACGGTGTAGGATCCGGATCCTGCCTCCCGGGGCGCAGCGGAAAACAAAATTGCCCGGGAGACGATCAATACAATAAAATTCAAACACAATAAGAACCATTCATAGGGTGTTTTTGTTGATTACCTTGCTGGCGTCTAGGCGCCTGGCTCCGACCAGTTTCACGAGGAAACCGGCACTTCACGGTAGGCGGCGGTAGATTACGTCAATCAGGTCCACGATCGGAAGGGAGACTCCTTCGTCAGCCTGCACTAGAAGGCCTGACGAGATCAGCACGGACGGATTCTCCTCGAAAAGTTAGCCGGAACAAATTCCGTCGAGGGGCGGAGGCGCAAGGCGACGGCGGCGTGAGGTTGGAGGAGAGGTGGGGTGGCCGAAGCTTAGGAGCTAGGGTTAGGGTTTGTTGTGTAATCAATTTATGTTATGATTAAGCCTAAGTCTACATTAAGTAGACTTAATGATGGACTTGGACCGGCCCAACGGGCCCGGGTCCAACGTATGAACATTCGGTTCATCCCTATCACCGTGACTTCATCATAACTCCGATCGCCGATCAGATCGGATCGATTGACTCAGTTTCCAAAACTGAATACTATGATCTGAAAAACCATTTTTCAGAACCCCAGTGCAAAATGACCGTTTTGCCCCTCAACAGCGG
>KQ995762.1:7137-49436 GCA_001598015.1 Dorcoceras hygrometricum | reverse complement strand
TTACACACACCCCTAGCCTGCAAAAACCTAAGTGTCGGCCGCCCCCTCTCCACAACCTCACGCACGTCGCCGGTCGCCTCCCTCCACCACAGATCGCCGCCGCCCGCCGTCGTGCAATCGGACTTGTTCCGATCAGTTTTTCGAGGTGATTCAGTCCGTGGAAAAATCCATCAGCTTTCTAGTGCAGGCTGATTGGAGGAAGATCGTTTCCGGTCGTGGACCTGATTGGAGGATCTACCGCCGCCTACCGACAAGAGCCAGATTTTCCTTGTGAAATCTGGTTGGAGCCAGGCGCCTAGACGCCAGCAAGGTGACTATCTACGAGCACCCTATGTATGTTTGTAGATTTATTTTGAATGTATTGAACACTTTCCGGGCCAATTTTAATTTCCGCTGCGCCCTCGGGAAGTGGGATCAGGATCCGACACCGTATGCCAACAAGTATGAGTTTTAAAAATGAAGTGAACCCCGATGCTAAGATTTGAGTTCGTTCAGTATGTGTTTTAAGGAAGAAAGTTTCAATTTAAGAATTTATGGCTTAGATAACAGACGGTCCATATGGGAAGGGTGAGCAGCAGATGAGAGGGTCGGTTGCCCCTTCATAGTGGGTGAGACTTCACCATATTGTAACTGATATCAGTAGTCATTCGATCGAGTGCAATGGGACCTAAGTAGAGCTTCTAAGCCATAAGTCTAATGAAAATGATAACGCTGGAATTTGAATTTATTTCCAGAACAAAAGTTATGATGATTGATATTTTATGACTTCTTTTAAAACTGTGATGTCTTATGTTTTACACCTGCATATTGTGCTTGTTACTCTCAGTTTTGCTTGTTGAGCCCCTAGTCTCACTAGCTTTATTGGTGCAGGTGAGTCGGCGCCGAAGCAGGTGGGAGGTGGAGTTTGAACCAGTAGCAAAATGTTAGTGTTTATCGAAGGCTTGCATTTCCGCAATGTTCATTTTGTATTTTGCTATTTTTGTTGTCTATGATCTTAGTCAAATCTGTATTGAGATCCGTTACAACAAAGATGAATTCAAATAGAGTTCAGTAGTTGTACGCGACTTCGCATTTTGTACTTCGAAATTGTAATGAAGTCTGGTATTATTTTATGGCGCCAATGGTTGTATCTCGATTTTTTTTATTGAGCAAGGCCATACATCTTGTTCTAATTATTATTCAGTCCTTCTATTTTCCTTTTATTTCCTTTTCTTTGATCCCGTGACTCCCATGGGAATTGGGGCGTCACATACCCGATCTTTTCCTTACCAATACAGTCCGACCATCCGGACTCTGAACTGTGCATGTGTGCCTTTGAAAGTTAACTGTATAACCATTGTCACACAGCTGACTTATACTAATCAAATTATAGCACAAATTCTCAACAACTAGAATATCAGATATGGAAATGTTACCATGGATAAGCTTACCCATACCCACAGTGTTACCGTGTGAGTTATCACCAAAAATAATTTTGGCAATTTTGTGTTGCACCACATCTGATAGCATCTTTGGATCACTCGTCATGTGTCTCGCGCATCCGCTGTCCAGATACGAAATGATAAACTCATCTGCAGCTTTGTACCTGTTATCCTGCAAACACGAAAACACATTTTGGTACCAAATTTTACTTGGGTCCAGATCGGATTACCCCTTTCGAGACCCATACTTGTATTACTTTAAAAGTCTTCCTAGTATGTGCGTCCATAAGGGTGCGTGCAGAAATTTTGTGAGATCTTTTGAGGTTTAGCTTAGTATGTGGACCATTCAGATCTCTTGGGGACTGTACTGAGGTTCCTTCGCGACCTAAACAAGCTTACATCCGTACCTTAACCTTTTGAGCTACAATTACCAAAACAAGGTCCCGAGCACACAAAACTGAAACCTGAACGGAAAGAAAATCTTCTCAAATGGTGACAGACTACACAAGGTAGCTTCCTTCGCGATCTTCTTCCAGCTAATCTCAAGCCTTCGAAAGAGGTACAGAAAGAAGCGCCTTAGCAAGATGAGTCCATCTACCACACTTTCTCAAATCTGAGTCTTCTACCACCGGCAATCGGAGAAGATAAGCTTCGGTGAACAGTAATTAGGGTATCGTGACAGTAAGCTTACAGGAATAAATTCTTCTAAGTGTCGGGAAATAATAGCAAGACTACAGTCAAAGTCCTCTATAAATACTAATTAAGTTCCCCAAATATGATGAACAGTAACCACCGAAATTACTGGCTCAAAGCTGATACCCACTCAGATCTGAGTAATACTCCAGATTTGGAACATGTTAGAGTAGATGCCCAACTAGCCAACTTGTGTCGTGTGGGTTTATAGACACTTGTATGAAACAATCTTTATATATGATATTCGAATTCTTTTATATGGCATTCTTTACTTTCATTATGTGTGTAATGATTTACAATTGCGTTGAGTAAAGACCTAGAATACACTAAAGCGTATGTTAGATGTGATAGTGGGTATGACGGCTATCATGAAACACATCTAATAGTCGCTGTGTATTCTGAACATGTTCCTAGTCGATTGGGCCGTCAAAATGAGGATAAGGCCGCCCGAGTTCGAGACTAGTATCTGCGATGCGAAGTATAATGTTTCATTGGTAGGGAACATTGTGATGCTCTGAGCATGCAGATAGATAGTGACCTGGTGATCTATCGAACTACCCTCGTTCGGACTTTCCAAGTGGTTACCATTTGTCGAGTAGATAAGTCCGAGGTCTTGGTTGTACTGATTAGTCCTCACGACTCGAAACGTCATTGAGACTCTACATGATAGGCGTCTCACTTTGACCCGTTTGTCGACTCACTTTGGGTCATAAGGCGTCGGGATTGGGTGAAACCCCGATGCATGTAGGAGTCGATGCATCGTTGTCGAGGATTCACCGCTCGCAGACATGCATGGATATCCTACGCTATCTGAGGGGATAATAGTGTATAAATCTCTGGCCAGAGTACGAGAAGTGTTTTAGGTAAATGCGTTTACCTAGTTACACTCGCGATGTCACTATTCGATCTCCAAGATGCATGCATAGCTATCGGATCTATAGCGACTCTCGATTTACCAATGGTCGTTGATCTGATCGGGATATATGGATTGAAAGGACCGTACTGTACGCTAACCGCGACCAACTGGTTCTTGCAGGCACTATCAGTGATACCTAGGGGATCATGGGGCGATGTTGCTAGACGCTTTACCATGATCAGATGGGTAAGTCCGGGACTTCCTAAAAGTCAACAGGGGGTCAAACCGGGGTTTCCCGCTGTTGAGGGGCAAAACGGTCATTTTGCACTGGGGTACTGAAAATTGGTTTTTCAGATCATAACATTCAGTTTTGGAAACTGAGTCGATCCGTCCGATCTGATCGACGATCGGAGTTACGGTGAAGTCTCGGTGGTGGAGATGAACTGAATGTTCATCGTTGGACCCGGGGCCGTTGGGCCGGTCCAAGTAACACTTAAACTTATTTAATTAAGCCTAAACCTAGACTTCAACATACAACAACTAACCCTAAATATAGATTGGCCGCCGCCTCCCTCCCCTCTCACAAAGCCGCCACCGCCGCCGCCTCGAGTTGCCGGATTCGTTCCGGCCAATTCGACGAGGAGAATCCGTCCGTGCAGATCTCGTCACGCCTTCTAGTGCAGGGTGACGAAGGAGTCTCGTATCCGTTCGTGGACCGGATTGGCGAGACCGCAATCTACCGAGAAGAGCCGACGTTATTGTAACTACGGTTGGAGCCAGGCACAAGTGCCAGCAAGGTAGTGTTTTGAACACCCTATGTATGACATAATTTTTGTATTATCATCGTATTGATTGTCTCCCGGCTGTTTATTTTCTGTTCTTCCGCTGCCTCGCCGGGGGGCGGATCCGGATCCCCAACAGAACATACGCTACACCAGCACGCTACTACCAATCGACGTCGCACCACAATCTAATTAACACATACACGTGTCACTCTAAACTGCGTCGCATCGCTCTTAGTCAAAACACCCATATCTTAAAGACCACATCTGAAAGACCAGATCTGATACCAACACTGACCATCGTTCACTGAACCCAACACGACATCGCATTGCCTTCCGATCTTGACAACCCAAAACCGGTCTATAGTAAACTCTCAAACCTGGCCGGTTCACGCAGTGCTAACAATTAACTCAACTCAAATCTGATTTCTCCCAAACGACGGCGTATCACTACACACGCAGGACATTCTCTAGCGAACCTCGAAGCAATTCGCGACAACCAGATTTGACCTCTAGCTTCACTTCCAATCGACCAACACCAAATCCGAAGTTACCAACCAGCACTTCTCAACTCCCGAATCTGATTACTACCTCATTGAACTATACAACTCTCCAGATCAACTCTACAACTCTCCAGATCTGTACTAAACGCACAAAATAGAAACACGATACGCTCACCAAGAATACCAACTGAAAGCTGGCCCATCCCAGATCTGTCAAGCCAAATCTGGTCCATGCTAAATCCGATTAATTAAATCAATTAATCCAATACTCATCCGGGTCTCACATCTCTCCTCCACTAAAAATAAGATTTCGTCCTCCAAATCAAAGAACAACTCCAGAACTGAACCAAAACTCAACAGAACAACCAGTAACCTCAATCACACAACAAAAGGCTACTAACCAAGAGTTCAAGATAACTAAAAAAAAACAACAACAAACTAGCTATTGGAGTTAATGCAAGATCTACTCAAACAGGTGAGGCCATTAACGTTGCATTCTCTCCTCCAACTCCCACGTAGCTTCTTCCCTAAAATGTTTGCTCCACTGGACCATCACCAAGGGAACGGTCTTGTTCCTGAGCTGATTCTCCTTTCTATCCAAGATCTACAAGGGATACTCAACATAACTCAAAGTTTGATCCAGCTCCACCTCGTCAGTTCACAACACATGAGAAGGATCAGGCTCATACTTCCTCAGCATAGATAAACGAAATAGATAACGTAATGAGGACAGATCTTGCGGCAAAAACAAGCGATAAGCCAAAGGTCCGATCCTCTCTATAATCTCGTAGGGTCCACCATAACGAGGAGCTAATTTACCCTTGAGACCAAATCTCATCACGCTTCTAAAAGGAGAAACTTTCAGGAAAACCAGATCTCCAACCTGAAATTCCAAAGGTCTACGCCTTCTGTTCACATAACTGGCTTGGCGATCTTGTGCAGCTTTCATACACTGTCGAATCAAATCAACTTGATGTCTCATATGCTGCACAAATTATGGAGAAGACAACTGCTTCTCTCCCACTTATTCTCAACATATAGGCGATCTGCACTTTCAACCATACAAAGCCTCAAATAGTGCCATTGCTAATTGTCACCTGATAGCTGTTATTATAAGAAAACTCAACCAAAGACAATGAATCTTGCCAGCTACCACTGAAATCCATTACCACAGCTTTTAACATATCCTCTAAAATATGGATAGTCCTCTCAGATTTTCCATCGGTTTGGGGATGATAAGCAGTACTCATAGCCAATCTGGTTCCCAAAGATATTTGCAAACTCTTCCAAAACCTGGAATTAAACCTCGGATCTCGATCTGAAACAATGGACACAGGCACACCATGCAAATGCACCACAAAATCTATGTACAGCTTCGCCATTTTTTCAAAGACAGTTCGATGGAGGAACTTTAGGACACCCTTGGGGTAATGCGCCAGGTGCCGTCGCTAACCGAGTAGCTGTAGAATCTTGTACACATCGTAAGGGAATGAAGTGAGCAGACTTCAACAATCTCTCTATTACAACCCAAACAGCATCACAACCTCTGCTGGAACGAGGAAAATGCGTTACAAAATCCACAGCTATGTGCTCCCAATTCCATTGCAGCACCTCTAAGATCTGCAATAGACCACCAGGTCTCATCCTCTCTGCGTTAACTTGCTGACAATTCAGGCAACGTGCAACAAAATCAGCAACATCATTCATCAAACCTGCCCATCAGAAGTGCGGCTTCAAGGCATGTACATCTTCCTTGTACCAGGATGAACACTATATCTACTGCAGTGTGCTTCTCTCAAGATCTCCTCCTTCAAATCAATCATATTTGACACTACCAACCTGTCACGAAATCTCAAACAATCATCCGATGAGTCAGAATAGTCTTCCATCTGTCCAGCTCTAACCTTCAACTTCAACTCATGGGAAGATGGATTTGTTCTCTGAGCTGCTCTAATACTCGAAACAATCTGTGGATCAACTTGGAAAGAAGAAACAACAACATAATCCTCACCTGGGTAAAACCGCAAACCAATAGTGCTTAGATGCTCACGAACCTTCTAAATCTGCAACGAAGCAAGCATTGCCACTTGAGCCATCCTGCTCAATGCGACAGCAAATACATTCACTTTCCCAGGCTGATATTGGATCTCACAATCAAAGTCCTTCAGTAGATCTATCCATCTACGCAGTCTCATGTTCAAATCCGGCTGATAAAACAGATACTGAAGACTCTTGTGGTCCGTATACACCACAAACTGTTCACCATACAGATAGTGGCGCCAAATCTTCAAGGCAAAGACCACTGCTGCCAACTCCAAATCATAAACTGGGTATCGAGTCTCATGAGGTTTCAACTGACGAGAATCATATGCAATGACTCGACCATTCTGCATCAACACACAACCCAATAACATTCAACGAAAAATCCGAACAAACCACAACCACCTGATCCTGAAGGCAAAGCTAACACAGGCGCAGAAGTTAGCTTCTCTTTGAGCAATCGAAAGCTGTTCTCGCATTGCTCTGTCCAAAAAAATCTCTTGTCATTCTGGGTCAATTGTGTCATTGGATTAGCTATACCAGAAAATCCCTTGATAAAACGTCAGTAGTAACTAGCAAATCCCAAAAAGCTACGAATCTCAGATGCATTCTTGGGACGTTCCCAGTTCACAACAGCCTCTACCTTACTGGGATCCATAGCAGTCCATAGCTCAAAATGACATGACCCAGAAACACTACTCTATCCAACCAAAACTCGCACTTGGACAACTTAGAATAAAGCCGCGAGTCTCGTAGAGTTTGGAGACCCAACCTCAAATGCTCTTTGTGCTGCATCGCAGTCTTCGAGTACACCAAGATGTCATTGATAAACAAAATCACAAACTGATTGATGAACTCTCAAAAGACTCGATTCATCAGGTCCATGAAAATTGCAGGGGCATTCGTCAAACCAAAAGGCGTAACCAAAAACTCATAATGCCCGTACCTTGTACGAAATGCAGTCTTCGAAACATCTTGCTCTCGAATACGTAACAGATGGTAACTTGAACACAGATCGATCTTTGAATACACCGTCGAACCTTGAAGCTTATAAAACAAGTCATCGATCCTCGGCAAAGGGTACTTATTCTTCACGGTAGCCATATTCAGTTGCCGAAAGTCTATACACATCCTCATTGAACCACCCTTCTTCTTCACAAACAAGATAGGAGCTCCCCACGGCGACATGCTTGATAGAATAAAACCTTTCTCTAGAAAGTCACTATGTTGTACCTTCAACTCCCTCAAATCAGCTAGCGCTAAACGATACGGGGTGCATGAAATCTGAGCTGTAACATGTACTAAATCAATGCTGAAGCCGATTTCCCTCCTCAGAGGAAAGCCAGGAATCTCATCTGGGAACACATAAGGGAAATCTCGAGCAACAGGGATGTCACTAAGCTCCAGACACGATTAAAAGGATGCGTCCAAAGCATAGATCATAAATCCAGCATTCTCCAACGAAATAAGGCTAAACATCTCCATCTCAGAGACCAATGGAATCTTCGATCGAGAATAGAGGCCATAAAACTCCCACTTCTCACCAGACTGGGGCCTAAAACGCACAACTCCATGGAAACAATCCACGGTGGCCCTATAGCTAGACAACACGTCCATTCCAACAATGCAATCGAAATCCCACATCACTAAAAGAATCAAGTTCGCTACCAACACATTCTCACCAAACCTAGGATGCCATTCAACAAAATCTCTTTGGATAATAGGCTCGCGCCGGCAGGCAACAGACACAACATCACATAAAAAAGTGATATGAAAACCATGCTCAACCACAAATGCATCAGTAATAAACGAATGTGATGCTCCAGTGTCAAACAATACACGTGCAGGAAAGTCTAAGACAAAACAAGTACCTGCAATCACTCCTCCTGGCGTGCCTTCAGCGTGCTCCCTCGTCATGGCATTCACCTGGGAAAACTGAGGTCCTGAAAACTGAGGCTGAGAAGACTGTCCAAACCGAAAAGGACCAGGCTACTGGAATTGCCTAAACTGAGTCTCACCCATCCTCTGCTGCGGAGCAAGCAAAGAACGACCTCTATAAGATCTACCAGAACGACCCTGAGGTGGGGCTGTGGTGTGCTGAGATCCCGCCAATGGACACACTCTCGCAAAATGTCCATATTGACCAAAATTATTGCTAGCACCCTGAACACCCGTACACTGAGATAAGGGGTGTCTGCCTCCACACTGACCACAAAAGATGGCACTAGGGCTACTGCTGCTTCTAGAACTACCGGATCCAAAAGAACTAGAACCCTGCTTCTTCTTAAACTGCTGACCACGAGGCCTAAACCTGTGGCTCCCAGACTGTTGCGCTGACTGTTGGGGCTGCTACTGAGATGACTGGGGAAACTGGGGAGGTTGCGCCCCTAGAACATTGGGACGTGAACCTTGCACCGATGGAGGCTGAACCTGAGAACTCCGGTTCCTCAACCCTTCCTCGATGTCCATAGCCTTGTCCACCACGTCCGCATAACTGGTAGGTGAACTCGCCAACACCTAGGAATACAGATCCTCATTAAGCCCTTCCAAGAAAAGTTTCCTCTTCGCCCTCTCCCGGCAAGACACATGCGGAACGTAAGCCAAAAGAGAAGAAAACCTTCGAGTACTCGCCCAACGACATGGTTCCCTGAACCAAGTTGTCTAGCCATATTCAGTTGCCGAAAGTCTATACACATCCTCATTGAACCACCCTTCTTCTTCACAAACAAGATAGGAGCTCCCCACGGCGACATGCTTGATAGAATAAAACCTTTCTCTAGAAAGTCACTATGTTGTACCTTCAACTCCCTCAAATCAGCTAGCGCTAAACGATACGGGGTGCATGAAATCTGAGCTGTAACATGTACTAAATCAATGCTGAAGCCGATTTCCCTCCTCAGAGGAAAGCCAGGAATCTCATCTGGGAACACATAAGGGAAATCTCGAGCAACAGGGATGTCACTAAGCTCCAGACACGATTAAAAGGATGCGTCCAAAGCATAGATCATAAATCCAGCATTCTCCAACGAAATAAGGCTAAACATCTCCATCTCAGAGACCAATGGAATCTTCGATCGAGAATAGAGGCCATAAAACTCCCACTTCTCACCAGACTGGGGCCTAAAACGCACAACTCCATGGAAACAATCCACGGTGGCCCTATAGCTAGACAACACGTCCATTCCAACAATGCAATCGAAATCCCACATCACTAAAAGAATCAAGTTCGCTACCAACACATTCTCACCAAACCTAGGATGCCATTCAACAAAATCTCTTTGGATAATAGGCTCGCGCCGGCAGGCAACAGACACAACATCACATAAAAAAGTGATATGAAAACCATGCTCAACCACAAATGCATCAGTAATAAACGAATGTGATGCTCCAGTGTACAAACATACACGTGCAGGAAAGTCTAAGACAAAACAAGTACCTGCAATCACTCCTCCTGGCGTGCCTTCAGCGTGCTCCCTCGTCATGGCATTCACCTGGGAAAACTGAGGTCCTGAAAACTGAGGCTGAGAAGACTGTCCAAACCGAAAAGGACCAGGCTACTGGAATTGCCTAAACTGAGTCTCACCCATCCTCTGCTGCGGAGCAAGCAAAGAACGACCTCTATAAGATCTACCAGAACGACCCTGAGGTGGGGCTGTGGTGTGCTGAGATCCCGCCAATGGACACACTCTCGCAAAATGTCCATATTGACCAAAATTATTGCTAGCACCCTGAACACCCGTACACTGAGATAAGGGGTGTCTGCCTCCACACTGACCACAAAAGATGGCACTAGGGCTACTGCTGCTTCTAGAACTACCGGATCCAAAAGAACTAGAACCCTGCTTCTTCTTAAACTGCTGACCACGAGGCCTAAACCTGTGGCTCCCAGACTGTTGCGCTGACTGTTGGGGCTGCTACTGAGATGACTGGGGAAACTGGGGAGGTTGCGCCCCTAGAACATTGGGACGTGAACCTTGCACCGATGGAGGCTGAACCTGAGAACTCCGGTTCCTCAACCCTTCCTCGATGTCCATAGCCTTGTCCACCACGTCCGCATAACTGGTAGGTGAACTCGCCAACACCTAGGAATACAGATCCTCATTAAGCCCTTCCAAGAAAAGTTTCCTCTTCGCCCTCTCCCGGCAAGACACATGCGGAACGTAAGCCAAAAGAGAAGAAAACCTTCGAGTACTCGCCCAACGACATGGTTCCCTGAACCAAGTTGTCAAACTCACACTCCAGATCATTCACATAAGACTCTGGAACATACTCTTGACGGAATGCCGTACAGAAACTATCCCAAGTAATCCCGGCACCAGTCTCCTCGAGCGTACGAGAAGCACCTCTCCACCATCGCTCTGCATTCTTCCTCAGCTGAAAAGTCGCCAAACTCAGCCTGCGGTCATCATCATAGCACAGTCTATCAAACAGTCTAGTAATATGCTGCAGCCAAGACTAAGCATCGGAACTACTCTCGTCACCATCGAAAGTCTTAGGATTCATACGCTGAAACCTCGCCATGATTAGCTCCATCTCATCCACCCCGGCTGCCAGCACATCAACCTCATCATCGATCTGCCTAGTACGTCTACGACCAGGAATACTACGCTGAATCTCCTCATTATTACCCTCGGACTCTTCTGGAATCTGCCCTCTATCTCTACCCCTACGTCTAGGCGGCATCTGCGAAGGCCCTAAACAAGCACATGCAACACACAAACAAGTTCCTAGACTCAAGTGTGATCAAAATAAATTGAGCTTATCCCAGCTTAAGCTCTGATACCAAAAATGCCACGCCTCGGTGCACAACACAGAGTTAACCACGCAATAAACAATAGCGGAAGCATTAAAATAGTGGCTAAAATTTTTCGCTTTGTCCAGACTTAAAAAACATAAGTTAAAAATACATTGATATCCAAAATACTGGTTTTACAATGCTGAAAACCCAATACAATAACCAACAGTAATACAAACATAGAGTGACTCCCAAACAATAGTCAAAGGATCCATGATGAGTCTCCAACATATATACAATAAATAATAACATAAATATACTATATATAACTGGGACACTGTATCCACCTCCTGGGGCATTACCAGCTGGATCAACTCCACGTCCAGCTGAGAAACCATGGTAACCTTAAACACACACAAGAAAACAAAACAACAAGCCCCAGAGGGATATGGAGTCAAACCCCAGTACGGAGAGAAGCTGAAATACAGCAAATAGATAGCAACAGATAATATGCGAATGCTATGCATGAGAACAAGGCTACAACCGAAGGCAGGGAGCCAAAGGATCTCAAGAAACTGATCAACAACAGATAAAGATCAACTGAAATATAGTGGCCACGGGGCGTATGAGTATATGGGAGCTACCCACTCATCTCAACACACGGTACCAGATGCACAATAGATCACTCAACCTGCTGTTGCCCAACTCATGATATGTGGGAGCTACCCACTTGGTTCATAGCGGCTAACATATCCCAGCAGGGAGATGAGGGACACGGGAGTTACCCTCTCGGCCTCCAAAACAAGCATCCTGGTACGCATAGATCAACACAACAAGGCACGGCTAAACAAGATCTGAGCTCAACATGAATAATGCGTGTATGCAATGTAACAGGTTGCAATAATCAACACAACAGAAGCAAACAATAACAACACAGAAGCATATTCAGCAGCACACATAATATCCATGCTCAATCCAAAGCTGTAAAACAAGCTCATATCCCTACCTTAACCTTCTAAGCTAAAATTACCACAACAAGGCCCCGAGCACACAGATCTGAAACTTGAACGGAAAAGAAAATCTTCTCAAATGGTAACAGACTACACAAGGTAGCTTCCTTTGCGATCTTCTTCCAGCTAATCGCAAGCCTTCGAAAGAGGTATAGAACGAAGCACCTTAGCAAGAGGAGTCCAGCTACCACCCTTGCTCAAATCTGAGTCTTCTACCACCGGCAATCAGAGAAGATAAGTTTCGATGAACAGTAATTAGGGTATCGTGACAGAGTAAGCTTACAGGAATAAATTCTTCTATGTTTCGGGAAATAATAGCAAGACTATGGTCAAAGTCCGCTATAAATATTACTTAAGTTCCCCAAATCTGATGAACAGTAACCACCGACATTCCTGGATCAAAGCTGATACCCACTCAGATCTGAGTAACACTCCAGATCTCGAACATACGCTACACCAGCGCGCTACTGCCAAACGAAGTCACAAAACAATCTAATTAACACATACACGTGTCTCTTTAAACGGGGTCGCATCGCTCCTAGTCAAAACACCCAAATCTGAAATACCAGATGTGATACCAACACTGACCAGCGTTCAATGAACTCAAAACGACATTGCATTGCCTTCCGATCTAGACAACCCAAATCGGTATACAGTAAACTCTCGAACCAGGCCGGTTCACGCAGCTCTATCAACTAACGCAACTCAAATCTGATTTCTCCCAAACGACGGCGTATCATTACACGCGCAGGACATTTGCTAGCGAACCTCGAAGAACTTCACGACAACCAGATTTGACCTCAAGCTTCACTTCCATTCGACCAACACCAAATCCGAAGTTACCAACCAGCACTTCTCAACTCCAGAATCTGATTACTACCTCATTGAACTCTACAACACTCCAGATCTGTTCTAAACACACAAAATAGAATTTCGATACGCTCACCAAGCATACCAACTCAAAGTCGGCCCATCCCAGATCTGTTCAAGCCAAATATGGTCCATGATAAACCCGATTAATTAACTCAATGTCCAATAATATTTCGGGTCTCACAATTGCCAAGCCTCATGCCAGGCCCCGTGCTAATCAACAAAAATTAACAATACAATCAAGTACATAACCACGAAAGCATAAAATAGGGCATAAAAATTTTTCAAAGGTTTTGACCTGTACACAAATTATACATTCAAAATATTCATACTAAAAATAGGATTTAACTCAAAATCCAGCAACTAAGCAACACAAATAACAGATCCCCAATTACATAAAAACTCAGGGAATCCCATGGTTTATTACATAATCAAATACAACTGGGAATCTAACGAAATGGGGATCGACCAGCTGGCACTCCGCTCTGTCTAGCCTGGTTACCTGAAGAACCTGCAATGGGCAACACAGACCCAAGCAACCCAAAAACAGCTACGAGCAGTTGAGTACTTCCGGTTGGCGATTCCAGCCGGGTGATCAGTACTTTCTGGTTTCTTCGATTCAGGTAGATCCGCAGATTGTGAGTGACATCAGGGAGGCGCAGAGGACTGACCCAAATATTCATGAGTTGAAGATTAAAGCCCGAAGTCGTCAGTCTGAGGATTTCTCTGTTACTTCTGATGTGTGTCTGAGATTTCTGGTGGTTCCGAACTTGATCGATTTGAAAGTGCCGGCCGGTCACAATGTGGCTCAATTCGGTAATCAATCAAATCTCATGCTCAAGATGTATGCATGAATGCCATTAAATTCAAATCTAATTTAAGCATGCATAATTCACGTAAAGCAGAACATAATAATCACTCAGGGATCCAAATCTGTTCACGTAATTCACAGAACCCAGTACATGCCTCAAAATACTCACACGCTTATGCCCAAAGCTGTTAACAAAAGCTCAATTCGTACTTCAAATCTCAGATTCAACCTCAAAAGATCTCACTAGGGCATGGCAACCTCAACCTGCTCAAGTGAGGTTGTTTCCTAACTGGTAAAAATCGAAAGAGCTAAGGAATACGAGCTCAGAGCCACCCACATTGCTCCAAACAGCTGCGGAAATCGACGCCAATTCGGAGAAATAATGCTAGGTGGACAGTAAGGGTTTCGAGGTTATCTGGGAAGAAGAAGGAAATATCTGGTTCGCAAAAATGACTAAGTGTTGGTCGATACTTCTCTTTAAATCACTAGGTCAAATGATACAGTGAAAGTCAATCACCGACATCATCAGATCCCAGCATCAGATCCTAGCGCTAAACAGATCTGGGCGCTAACTCAAATCTAAGTTCTCAACGCTAACGCTAACGCACACAACTAATCAAAAGGGCGTCGTACTACCTCACATCTGAAATAGATTCTAGCACTCGAATCTTCTCACGCTCAATCAGATCCGAGGAACACTGAACCGCACCTATCTAAACCACAAACTGAACCGGTCAACATACAAAAATTTATTAACACATGGCATCTCCTCGTTGACTCTAACACTAGCGCACACCCACTAACAGATTCCACTCTCTATATACAAATATGATAACTCATATCTGAATTCTCCAGGAATCATCTCCCGATATAAAAAAATCAAAACTCCTCCAAACTCGACGCAGATTTCACCCGATAGCGACCAGTGACTCGAATCTGATCAGCTCTACGTCAAATCTGAAAATCACCATCCAGATTTGACCAAAAATCCTCAAGTCTGAAATTCTATAATCACGCCTATCGTGACTAATCCTTAACCAAATCTGATTAATCACCGAATCTCAATCCTGACATTCTCCCCACCTTAAGAGATTTTGTCCTCGAAATCAAAGGCAAACACAGCGCAGAATCAAAAAAACACCAGAACTAAAAACGCAAATCAACACAAGCCACAATTCCAAGGCACACAACAACTACCAAAACACAAAGAAAAGCCAGAAAATTACCTAGAATTCTCACTGTCAAAGCTCAAACAGATGAGGCCACTCTTTTATCATCTTATCTTCCACTTACCGATAGCTGCTTCTCGGTCATGCTTACTCCATTGGACCATCACCAACGGAATTATCTTATTTCTCAGATGTTTCTCCTTTCTGTCCAGAATCTGCATTGAATATTTAACATAGCTCAAGGCAGAATCTAGCTCAACTTCGTCGGTTCTCATCACATGGGACGGGTCTGGCTCATATTTCCTCAACATTGACACATGAAAAACATCATGTATCGCTGCTAACTCATCAGGAAGCTGCAATCTATAAGCCAACTGTCCAATCCTCTCAACAATCTCGAAAGGACAAACAAATATAGGAGCTAGTTTACCCTTGACTCTGAATCTCATCACACTCTTGAAAGGAGAAATCTTGAGAAATACTCTATCGCCAACCTCAAACTCCAAAGGCCTACGCCTTCTGTTAGCATAGCTAGCATAGACGATCTTGTGCAGCCTTCATTCTACTCCGAATCAACTCAATCTGATCTCTCATGTGCTGCACAAACTCAGGGGTCTAAAGCTGTTTCTCACCAACTTATTCCCAACAGATCGGAGCTCTACACTTGCTACCATACAACGCTTCAAATGGTGCCATCCCGATAGTCACTTGGTAGCTATTGTTATAAGAAAACTCAACCAAGGATAAGGAATCCTGACAGCCACCACTGAAATCCATCGCAATTTCTCACAGCATATCTTCTAAAGTCTGAATGGTTGTCTCGTATTGGCCATCTTTCTGAGGGTGACACGCTGTACTCATGCCAATCTTGAACCCATAGCTGCTTGAAAACTCTTCCAGAATCGAGATGTGAATCTTGGATCTCTATCAGACACAATCGAAATAGGAACTCCATGCAATCTCACCACATGGTCGATGTACAGTCTCGCCATTTTCTTCATCGAACACCTCACGTCATACGAAATGAAATGGGCTGACTTCGAGAGTCTATCAATTACAACCCAAATCACATCGTATCCCCTACTCGATCGAGCTAAATGAGTCACAAAAGTCCATGGCGATGTGATCCCAATTCCATTGAGGCACTTCTAAACACTGCAACAATCCAGATCTCATTCTTTCGGTCTTGACCTTCTGACAACCGAGCAACAAACCCAGAAATTTCTCTCTTCATTCCTTCCCACCAGTAGTGAAACTTCAAAGCACGATACATCTTTCTCTCGCCCGGATTCAAACTATACCGACTGCAATGGGCTTCATTCATAATAGTCTCTTTCAAATCAACCAGATTAGGAACCACCAATCTTCCTATAAATCTCAATCACCCATCAGAAGTAACAGTAAAATCATCAGACTGACCATTCTGAGCCTTAATCTTCAATTCATGGATACAAGGATTAGTCCTCTGTGCCTCTATGATGTCAATCACAATCTGTGGTTCAACCTGAATCGAAGAAACTATGAAATACTGATCACTCGGTTGGAATCGCCAACCAGAAGTCCCCAACTACTCGTGGACACTCGAGATACTCAAAGATGTTAGCATCGCAGGCTGGGCTTTCCTACTCAAAGCATCGGCCACTAAGTTCATCCGCTCAGGCTGATACTGAATCTCACAATCAAAATCCTTGAGTAACTCCATCAACTGACGCTCTCTCATATTCAGATCTGACTGAGTGAAGATATACTTCAAACTCTCGTGGTCGGTGTACACCACAAAATCCTCACCATACAAATAGTGACGTCAGATCTTCAAGGCAAAAACAATCAATGCCAATTCCAAATCATGAACGGGGTATCTCGTCTCATGGAGCTTCAACTGTCGAGATGCATACGCAATCACATACCCGTTCTGCATCTGAACGCAACCCAAACCACTCAGAGATGCATCGGAGCAAACAACGAAACCTCCAGATCTAGATGGTAAAGCCAACACAGGAGCAGTGGTCAACTTCTCCTTGAGTGTTTGAAAACTCGACTCGCATTCATCTGTCCAAACAAACTTCCTATCCTTCTGGGTCAACTGAGTCATCGGCCTTGCTATCGAAGAAAACTTCTCGATAAAACACCTATAATAACCGGCTAAACCCAAGAAACTACGGATCTCAGAAACATTCACAGGTCGCTCCCAGTTAAGAACTGCTTCGACCTTACTAGGATCCACAGAAATTCCTTGTGCAGAGATGACATGACCCAAAAAAATTACTCTATCCAGCAAATATTCACACTTGCTGAACTTGGCATACAACTGCGAGTCTCTCAACTTCTGCAATACCAATATCACGTGCTCCTTATGCTCTCTGAAACTCCTCGAATACACCAATATGTCATATATGACGACAATCACGAATCGATTGATATACTCGCTAAAGACGTGATTCATCAAATCCATGAAAACAGCAGGGGCATTCGTCAACCCAAACAGCATCACAAGAAACTCATAATGCCCGTACCTCATCCGGAAAGCTGTCTTTGCTACATCAGCGTCTCTAATTCGCAGCTGGTGATAGTCAGAGCATGAATCAATCTTCGAGTATACGGCCGATCCTTGCAACTGATCTAACAAGTCTGTTGGGGATCCGGATCCGAAATCGGAGCTCCCCAAGGCGACCTACTCGGTCTGATGAAGCCTTTCTCAAGAAGATCACTCAACTGATCCTTGATTTCCTTCAACTCAACTGGCGCCAATCGATACGGAGCTCTAGAAATCTGGTTGTCCCTGGCACCAACTCTATACTGAAATAAATTTCTCGTCTCGGAGGAAATCCAGGAATCTCATCTGGAAACACATCTGGGAACTCTCGGACGATCGGGATGTCACTCAATTCCAATCGCGTCTCTTGGGAATATCGAGCGAATAGATCATAAATCCAGCATTACCTAGAGACAACAGACTAAGCATCTCCATGGCAGACATCAGTGGAATATTCGAGCATGAATCAACACCATAGAAGTCCCACTCTCACCCGACTGTGAGGAATCAGATTTTGGATTAGATTAGTCACGAGAATTAAGAATTTCGAATTTCAAATTTGAAGATTTTTGGTGAAATCTGATTTGTGAATTTCAGATCTCTCATAGAACTATTCAGATTTTAGTCGTGGGTTGTCTTCGGGTGAAATCCGTTTGAATTTTGGAGTTGAATTGATGAATTTGGGTGAGATCTGATTTCCCCAGCGTTAAGACGTGAAACGCTGCCGTTTTGGTGAAGTCTGATAGTTGAGTTGGGCACTAGAAGCTATACGCCGTCGTTTCGTGATTTTAGATGTCTCGCATGAAGATGGGATCTGGTTGGCGGAGTAAGCAGACGTCAACGCGGGTCAACGCTATTGGAGAGTAGCGAGAGATCTGTTAGCGCTAGAGTGAGCAGACATGTTGAATTGCGGAGTTGACTGCTGGTGCATTAGCGTGTTCAGATGAGAGATCTGTTTCAGTGGTGTTGAACACTAGCGAAGGTACGTGTGTAGAGATCTGATTCAGCGATGAGCGTTAGTTATGTTTCAGATGTCTCGGGTGCGAAGTCGTTTCGTTCAGTGGTGCATCGTCGTTTTGGCTACTGAGCGCTTAGCGTGATTTGAATTGTGCGAGCGGAGGATCTGATACATGTTAAAGTTGGAGAGTTCAGATGTCACCGATACGCTGTCGTTTTGAATTGTTGCGCGAGAGTTAGTGCTAGCTCTATGAAATCTGATGGGTTTTAAGCGCTGTTCGAGGAATCTGTTTGGCGCTCTATAACGATGCAGGGATCTGTTTTAGTCGAGATTTGTTTTGTTCGATAGAGATTGAGTAGAGGATTTAAATGCAAATGTTGAGCAACACTTAGAACATTTTCCACCCGATATTTCTTATCCTCTTCTCTGTTGAAACCCTCGACCGACACTGTTCATTCGAAAATTTCTCCGTTAGATTCCATCATTTCCAGCCTTTGTTTTGGACGTTTTAGGTGGCGCTGAACTCCCCTTGTTTAGCTCTTTCGATCGCTACCCATTTGAGACTCTGAATCACCGTTGGAGAAGAAGTGCGAAGTTGCTGTGTCTTCGTGCCGTGAAGTCTGTAGTTCTCCTACTAGTTTAGGCTTCTGGGTAAGCGTTTCTTGTTGTTTTAAGCTTCGGTAGACTTGTAGAACTAGAAAAGAGTTCTGACCGTAGGCTGTAATGCTTAGAAGTTCAGATTTGAAATAGAATTAAGCTGATTTACGAGGCTTTGTAATAGATTTAAGCTTCCAGGAAGTCTCGGCCGTGTTTTTGAGAAAGGAGAAATCTGGTTGCTTTGGCCGTGTGGTTGTCGTGCTCTGTTCTTAATTTGTGAGGTAGAATTAAGCTATGGAAGGTACGAATTTGAGAAATTCTGGACAGCTTTGATGCATGAGCATGTGTATATTTCAAGCTGTGAAATCTGGTTGAGTTTGAAGGCTGTAATTGCGTGAGCAGAATGTGTTTTATTGATTGATTTATGTTCTGTTTCACGTACTGTGACTTGTATGCATTGAGCATTGATTTCTGAATGGTATACATGCATACATCTTGAGCCTGATGTTACAGATTGATTGATGACCTGATTGAGAGCCACGTTGTGACTGGCCGACAGATGTGTCGTGCCCGAAAAGTCCAACGCTATCATCGGAGTGGTGACTATCGGATTCGAGTGTCTACCATCGAGCTGTGATGGGCTAACGGGCCCCGATGATCACGGACCGATTATTTCCACTGGCTGATTGGCTGTGCGTGGTATAGAGGCTCGCTTGAGATGATTTGCCAGTCGATATGCTGGTCTTGATTCCCGATTTCCTTGATAGCCTCATGCATTTCATAACTTGATTTATAGCATGTTGCATGATTAGCTGTTTTGATAGCTCTTCGTACTGAGGCTTGACCTCGTATTTCTTTTCCTAATTTTGTGTTGTTTGGGTCTGCATTACCCAATTGCAGGATCTTCAGGTAACCAAGCTGGACCGAGTGGAGTGCCAGCTGGTCGATCCCCGTTCACTTGAGTCCCAGTGTATTTTATTATGTATTGAACCGGGGGATGCCCCGTGTTTTTATGTATTTGGGATCTGCATTTGAATTGAGATTTGAGATTACCTGTTTTATATGAGTTTGAGTCAACTCGTATTTTGACTATGAATATTTTGAATGACGATTTTGTGTTAAGGCCCATTTTATTTCGAAAAATTTTTAAGCCCGATTTTACGATTCCGTGATTATGTGCTTAATTTTTCTATAATCTCTGTTTATTAGCATGGGGCCTGACATTTTTGGTATCAGAGCTTAAACTGGGATAAGCTCGATTTCTTTTTATCATACTCGAGTCTAGGCACAAAGTTATGATTTTATTTTTTATTGACTCTGTGACTTATGTTATCTTTTATCTGTCTATGTGATATATCTGCTGTGAGATCTTACCTCTAGACTTGTTTAAATGCCTCCGAGGAGAGGAAGAGGTAGGACGACTAGACGTACCACGGAGGAGTCTAGTGCGGATAGTGATGACGATGTTCAGCAGGTTGAGAACGTTACTAAACAGATAGGTGAGATGGAGTTGGTTTTAGCTAGGTTTCAGCGAACGAACCCTCCGACGTTTTCTGAAGCTGAGGGTGGTGCAATGGCTGAAGCTTGCTTAGTTCAGATGGAGGAGTTGTTCGATACTCTGGAGTACGCTCTCGAGAAGATACTGAAGCTAGCGGTGTTGCAGCTGAGAGACAATGCGCAGCGCTGGTGGAGAGGTACTTCTTGTATTCTCCATGATAGTGGGGTTGTGATCACTTAGGAGAGCTTATGTGAGGCGTTTTGACAGGAGTATACCCCGGAGTCCTTCTATAACAGTCGCGAGCGAGATTTCGACAACCTGAAGCAGGATAACATGCGAGTGGCTGAGTATGCCCGAAAGTTTTCTGCTCTTTTGATTTATGTTCCACACGTGGCCAGCCAGGAGAGGACGAATAGGAACAAATTTCTGAAAGGCTTGAGGCCTGATCTGTATCGGATGGTTTTATCTGGTTCACCTGTGACCTACATAGAGGTAGTGAATCGAGCAATGGATATTGAGGAGAGTTTGTTGGGGGTAGAGGCTCCGATTCAGCCGACGACTGGACGCACCTATCAGCCTGTTCAGGATGCGTCACAATCTTTTTATTCTCCTGAAGGGTCACAGCAGCAGACGAATCGCCAAAGGTTTAGACCTCGAGGGAAAAAGTTTAAGAAGAAGGCGAATTCGAGTTCCTCTGGTTCTGTGAGTTCTGGTTCTGGCAGTGGTTCTGGCATCATGTCTTGTGGACAGTGCGGAGGAAGACATCCAACTTCACAGTGTCATGGAGTTCAGGGGTTTTGCCATAACTGTGGATAGCCCGGACATTTTCATAGAGTATGTCCTTTGTTGAGGGGTCAGTCTTCAGTTCTTTCGCAGCAGGGATCAGCTGGTGGTTCTTCTCAGAGACCGCAATTTCCTGCCCCTTCCTAGCGATCTAGATTCCAAACCCGTGAGCCTTCTAGGTTTGGAGCTCCTTCGAGACCTCAGTTCCAGATTCCACAGCAGGCCCAAGCGAACGCTTTGACGAGAGAGCAGGCTGAGGAGACACCTGCCATAGTGATCGCAGATACATGCTCTATTCTCGATTATCCTGTGAGAGTTCTACTTGACACTAGTGCATCATACTCTTTTATTTCTGAGTTGTTTGTTTGTGAGTATGGGTTGAGTTCTTCCCCATTGTGTGATGTTGTTTCCGTGTCTACCCCTGCTGGTGTGAGTCTGTGGTACCGTGAAGTGGTGTTGGATTGTGTGCTTCGTTTTGATGAGCATGTTTTGGTTTAAAATCTGATTGTTTTGGGAATCAGAGATTTTGATTGCATCTTGGGAATGGATGTATTGTCTATCTATAAGGCTACTCTCGATTGTTTCCATGGTGTGGTGAGACTTCGCCTTGACTCGGGGGAGAAGTGGGAGATCTACGGTGCTGATTCAAGCTCGAAGATTCCACTGGTGTCCGCCATGGAGATGTTTAGCCTGATATCGCTGGATAATGTGGGATTCATGATTTATGCGCTTGACATTTCCCAAGAGCCACGATTGGAGTTGAGTGACATTCCTATCGTCTTTCCCGATGTGTTTCCGGATGAGATTCCAGGATTCCTTCCAAGACGTGAGATCGAATTCAGCATTGAATTGGCGCCGGGTACCATCCCGATTTCTAGATCTTCGTATCGGTCGGCGCCCGCAAAGTTGAAGGAGCTGAAGGATCAGTTGAGATCTCTTGGAGAAAGGCTTCATCAGACCGAGTATGTCACCTTGGGGAGCTCCGATTCTTTTTGTGAAGAAGAAGGATGGGTCTATGAGGATGTGCGTGGATTTACGACACTTAAATAAGGCGACGGTGAAGAACAAGCATCCATTGCCGAGGATTGATGACTTGTTCGATCAGTTTCAAGGATCGGTCGTATACTCTATGTATTTGGGATCTGCATTTGAATTGAGATTTGAGATTACCTGTTTTATATGAGTTTGAGTCAACTCGTATTTTGACTATGAATATTTTGAATGACGATTTTGTGTTCTAGGCCCATTTTATTTCGAAAAATTTTTAAGCCCGATTTTACGCTTCCGTGATTATGTGCTTAATTTTTCTATAATCTCTGTTTATTAGCATGGTGCCTGACATTTTTGGTATCAGAGCTTAAACTGGGATAAGCTCGATTTCTTTTTATCATACTCGAGTCTAGGCACAAAGTTATGATTTTAGTTTTTTATTGACTCTGTGACTTATGTTATCTTTTATCTGTCTATGTGATATATCTGCTGTGAGATCTTACCTCTAGACTTGTTTAAATGCCTCCGAGGAGAGGAAGAGGTAGGACGACTAGACGTACCACGGAGGAGTCTAGTGCGGATAGTGATGACGATGTTCAGCAGGTTGAGAACGTTACTATACAGATAGGTGAGATGGAGTTGGTTTTAGCTAGGTTTCAGCGAACGAACCCTCCGACGTTTTCTGAAGCTGAGGGTGGTGCAATGGCTGAAGCTTGCTTAGTTCAGATGGAGGAGTTGTTCGATACTCTGGAATACGCTCTCGAGAAGATACTGAAGCTAGCGGTGTTGCAGCTGAGAGACAATGCGTAGCGCTGGTGGAGAGGTACTTCTCGTATTCTCCGTGATAGTGGGGTTGTGATCACTTAGGAGAGCTTATGTGAGGCGTTTTGACAGGAGTATACACCGGAGTCCTTCTATAACAGTCGCGAGCGAGAGTTCGACAACCTGAAGCAGGATAACATGCGAGTGGCTGAGTATGCCCGAAAGTTTTCTGCTCTTTTGATTTATGTTCCACACGTGGCCAGCCAGGAGAGGACGAATAGGAACAAATTTCTGAAAGGCTTGAGGCCTGATCTGTATCGGATGGTTTTATCTGGTTTCACCTGTGACCTACATAGAGGTAGTGAATCGAGCAATGGATATTGAGGAGAGTTTGTTGGGGGTAGAGGCTCCGATTCAGCCGACGACTGGACGCACCTATCAGCCTGTTCAGGATGCGTCACAATCTTTTTATTCTCCTCAAGGGTCACAGCAGCAGACGAATCGCCAAAGGTTTAGACCTCGAGGGAAAAAGTTTAAGAAGAAGGCGAATTCGAGTTCCTCTGGTTCTGTGAGTTCTGGTTCTGGCAGTGGTTCTGGCATCATGTCTTGTGGACAGTGCGGAGGAAGACATCCAACTTCACAGTGTCATGGAGTTCAGGGGTTTTGCCATAACTGTGGATAGCCCGGACATTTTCATAGAGTATGTCCTTTGTTGAGGGGTCAGTCTTCAGTTCTTTCGCAGTAGGGATCAGCTGGTGGTTCTTCTCAGAGACCGCAATTTCCTGCCCCTTCCCAGCGATCTAGATTCCAAACCCGTGAGCCTTCTAGGTTTGGAGCTCCTTCGAGACCTCAGTTCCAGATTCCACAGCAGGCCCAAGCGAACGCTTTGACGAGAGAGCAGGCTGAGGAGACACCTGCCATAGTGATCGCAGATACATGCTCTATTCTCGATTATCCTGTGAGAGTTCTACTTGACACTAGTGCATCATACTCTTTTATTTCTGAGTTGTTTGTTTGTGAGCATGGGTTGAGTTCTTCCCCATTGTGTGATGTTGTTTCCGTGTCTACCCCTGCTGGTGTGAGTCTGTGGTACCGTGAAGTGGTGTTGGATTGTGTGCTTCGTTTTGATGAGCATGTTTTGGTTTAAAATCTGATTGTTTTGGGAATCAGAGATTTTGATTGCATCTTGGGAATGGATGTATTGTCTATCTATAAGGCTACTGTCGATTGTTTCCATGGTGTGGTGAGACTTCGCCTTGACTCGGGGGAGAAGTGGGAGATCTACGGTGCTGATTCAAGCTCGAAGATTCCACTGGTGTCCGCCATGGAGATGTTTAGCCTGATATCGCTGGATAATGTGGGATTCATGATTTATGCGCTTGACATTTCCCAAGAGCCACGATTGGAGTTGAGTGACATTCCTATCGTCTTTCCCGATGTGTTTCCGGATGAGATTCCAGGATTCCTTCCAAGACGTGAGATCGAATTCAGCATTGAATTGGCGCCGGGTACCATCCCGATTTCTAGATCTTCGTATCGGTCGGCGCCCGCAAAGTTGAAGGAGCTGAAGGATCAGTTGAGATCTCTTGGAGAAAGGCTTCATCAGACCGAGTATGTCACCTTGGGGAGCTCCGATTCTTTTTGTGAAGAAGAAGGATGGGTCTATGAGGATGTGCGTGGATTTACGACACTTAAATAAGGCGACGGTGAAGAACAAGCATCCTTTGCCGAGGATTGATGACTTGTTCGATCAGTTGCAAGGATCGGTCGTATACTCGGATATTGATTTGCGCTCTGGTTATCACTAGTTACGGATTAGAGACGCTGACGTCGCGAAGACAGCTTTTCGGACTCGATATGGGCATTATGAGTTTTTGGTCATGCTGTTTGGGTTGACGAATGCCCCAGCTATTTTCATGGATTTGATGAATCGCGTCTTCAGCGAGTTTATCGATCGGTTCTTTATTGTCTTCATAAATGACATCTTAGTGTATTCGAGGAGAATCAGAGAGCATAAGGAGCATCTCAGAATGGTGTTGCAGAGATTGAGAGATTCGCAGTTGTACGCCAAGTTCAACAAGTGCGAACTTTGACTTGATCGAATTGTCTTTTTGGGTCATGTGATTTCAGCGCAAGGGATTTCTGTGGATCCGAGTAAGGTCGAAGCAGTTCTTAACTGGGAGAGACCTAGGAATGTTTCCGAGATCCGCATATTTTTGGGATTGGCTGGCTATTACAGGAGTTTTATCGAGAAGTTACCTTCGATAGCCAGGCCTCTGACTCAGTTGACTCAGAAGGATAGGAAGTTCATTTGGACTGAGGAATGCGAGTACAATTTGCAGACGTTGAAGGAGAAGTTGACTACTGCTCCTGTTTTGGCTCTACCGTCTGGATCCGGAGGATTGTTGTGTGCTCTGATGCTTCTCTCAATGGTTTGGGATGTTTTCTGATGCAGAATGGGTATGTGATCGCCTATGCGTCTCGACAGTTGAAGCCTCACGAGACGAGGTACCCTATTCATGATTTGTATTTGGCTGCGATAGTGTTTGCCTTGAAGATTTGGCGTCATTATCTGTATGGTGAAGAATTTGTGGTGTACACTGACCACAAGAGCCTGGAATATATCTTCACGCAGTCTGTTCTGAATATGAGGCAACGAAGTTGTATGGAATTGCTCAAAGACTTTAACTGTGAGATTCAGTATCAGCCTGGGCGGATGAACTCGGTTTTCGATGCCTTGAGTAGGAAGACCCAGCCTGGGATGCTTTCGTTTTTGAGTGTCTCAAAAGTCTACGAGCAGTTGAGTACTTCCGGTTGGCGATTCCAGCCGGGTGATCAGTACTTTCTGGTTTCTTCGATTCAGGTAGATCCGCAGATTGTGAGTGACATCAGGGAGGCGCAGAGGACTGACCCATATATTCATGAGTTGAAGATTAAAGCCCGAAGTGGTCAGTCTGAGGATTTCTCTGTTACTTCTGATGTGTGTCTGAGATTTCTGGTGGTTCCGAACTTGATCGATTTGAAAGTGCCGGCCGGTCACAATGTGGCTCAATTCGGTAATCAATCAAATCTCATGCTCAAGATGTATGCATGAATGCCATTAAATTCAAATCTAATTTAAGCATGCATAATTCACGTAAAGCAGAACATAATAATCACTCAGGGATCCAAATCTGTTCACGTAATTCACAGAACCCAGTACATGCCTCAAAATACTCACACGCTTATGCCCAAAGCTGTTAACAAAAGCTCAATTCGTACTTCAAATCTCAGATTCTACCTCAAAAGATCTCACTAGGGCATGGCAACCTCAACCTGCTCAAGTGAGGTTGTTTCCTAACTGGTAAAAATCGAAAGAGCTAAGGAATACGAGCTCAGAGCCACCCACATTGCTCCAAACAGCTGCGGAAATCGACGCCAATTCGGAGAAATAATGCTAGGTGAACAGTAAGGGTTTCGAGGTTATCTGGGAAGAAGAAGGAAATATCTGGTTCGCAAAAATGACTAAGTGTTGGTCGATACTTCTCTTTAAATCACTAGGTCAAATGATACAGTGAAAGTCAATCACCGACATCATCAGATCCCAGCATCAGATCCTAGCGCTAAACAGATCTGGGCGCTAACTCAAATCTAAGTTCTCAACGCTGAGTAGAATGAAAGCTGCTCAAGACCGTTTCTCTAGCTATGCTAATAGAAGACGCAGACCTTTGGAATTCGAGGTTGGTGACCGGGTGTTTCTCAAGGTTTCTCCTTTTAATAGCGTGATGAGATTTCGATTTAAAGGCAAATTGGCTCCTAGATTCAATGGTCCCTTTGAGATTATTGAGCGGATTGGACAGTTGGCTTATCGGTTGAGGCTTCCTGACGAGTTAGCAGCGATACATGACGTTTTTCATGTGTCAATGTTGAGAAAGTATGAGCCAGATCCGTCCCATGTGTTGAGAACCGACGAAGTTGAGCTGGATTCTACCTTGAGCTATGTGGAATATCCAGTGCAGATTCTGGATAGAAAGGAGAAGCAGCTGAGGAACAAAGTGATTCCGTTGGTGATGGTCCAATGGAGTAAGCATGGCCGAGAGGAAGCTACCTGAGATGTTGAGGAGAAGATGAGACAGGATTGGCCTCATCTCTTTGAGCACTGACCGTGAGAATTCCAGGTAATTTCTAAGCTTTGATTCGAGCTTGTTTAGATGTTTGCGTTTGATTTGAATGTTTGCTTGATTTTCTACCCTTGTGTTTGCCTTTGATTTCTAGGACGAAATCTCTTAAGGTGGGGAGAATGTGAGGAATCAGATTTTGGATTACATTAGTCATGAGAATTAAGAATTTCAAATTTCAAATTTGAAGATTTTTGGTGAAATCTTATTTGAGAATTTCAGATCTCTCATATAACTTTTCAAATTTTAGTCGCGGGTTGTCTTCGGGTGACATCCGTTTGAATTTTGGAGTTGAATTGAGGAATTTGGTTGAGATCTGATTTCCCCAGCGTTAATACGTGAAACACTGTCGTTTTGGTGAAGTCTGATAGTTGAGTTGGGCGCTAGAAGCTATACGCCGTCGTTTCGCGATTTTAGATGTCTCGCTTGAAGATGGGATCTGGTTGGCGGAGTAAGCAGACGTCAACGCGGGTCAACGCTATTGGAGAGTAGCGAGAGATCTGTTAGCGCTAGCGTGTGACATGAGCAGATGTCATGTTGGTCAATTGCGTAGTTGACTGCTGGTGCATTAGCGTGTTCAGATTAGAGATCTGTTTCAGTGGTGTTGAACGCTAGCAAAGGTACGTGTGTAGAGATCTGATTCAGCGATGAGAGTTAGTTATGTTCCAGATGTCTCGGGTGTGACGTCGTTTCGTTCAGTGGTGCGTCGTCGTTTTGGCTAGTGAGAGCTTATCTTGATTTTAATTGTACGAGCGGAGGGATCTGATACATGTTAACGTTGGATCGTTCAGATGTCACCGATACGCTGTCTTTTTGACTTGTTGCGCGAAAGTTAGTGCTAGAGCTATGAAATCTGATGGGTTTTAAGCGCTGTTCGAGGAATCTGTTTGGCGATATATAACGATGCAAGGATCTGTTTTAGTCGGGATTTGTTTTGTTCGATAGAGATTGAGTAGAAGATTTAAATGCAAGTGTTGAGCAACACTTCGAACATTTTCCACTCGATATTTCTTATCCTCTTATCTGATGAAACCCTCGATCGACACTGTTCATTCGAACATTTCTCTGTTAGATTCCCATCGTTTCCAGCCTTTGTTTTGGACGTTTTAGGTGGCGCTGAACTCCCCTTGTTTAGCTATTTCGATCGCTACCCATTTGAGGCTCTGAATCGCCATTGGAGAAGAAGTGCGAATTTGCTGTGTCTTCGTGCCGTGAAGTCTGTAATTCTTAGAAGTTCAGATTTAAAATATAATTAAGCTGATTTAGGAGGCTTTGTAACAGATTTCAGCTTCCAGGAAGTCTCTGCCGTGTTTGTGAGCCAGGAGAAATCTGGTTGCTTTGGCCGTGTGGTTGCCGTGCTCTGTTCTTAATCTGTGAGGTAGAATTAAGCTGTGGAAGGTACGAATTTGAGCAATTCTGGACAGCTTTGATGCATGAGCATGTGTATATTTCAAGCTGTGAAATCTTGTTGATTTTGAAGGATGTAATTGCGTGAGAAGAATGTGTTTTATTGATTGATTTATGTTCTGTTTCACGTACTGTGACTTTTATGCATTGAGCATTGATTTCTGAATGGCATACATGCATACATCTTGAGCCTGATGTTACAGATTGATTGATGACCTAATTGAGAGCCACGTTGTGACTGGCCGACAGATGTGTCGTGCCCGAAATGTCCAACGCTATCATCGTAGTGGTGACTGCCAGATTCGAGTGTCTACCACCGAGCTGTGATGGGCTGACGGGCCCCGATGATCACGGACCGATGATTTCCACCGGCCGATTGGCTGTGCGTGGTATAGAGGCTCGCTTGAGTTGATTTGCCAATCGATATGCTGGTCTTGATTCCCGATTTCCATGATAGCCTCATGCATTTCATAACTTGATTTCTAGCATGTTGCATGATTAGCTGTTTTGATAGCTCTTCGTACTGAGGCTTGACCTCGTATTTCTTTTCCTGTTTTTGTGTTGTTTGGATCTGTGTTACCCATTTGCAGGATCTTCAGGTCACCAAGCTGGACCGAGTGGAGTGCCAACTAGTCGATCCCCGTTCACTTGAGTCCCAGTCTATTTTATTATGTATTGAACAGGGGATGCCCCGTGTTTTTATGTATTGGGGATCTGTATTTGAATTGAGATTTGAGATTACCTGTTGTATGTGAGTTTGAGTCAACTCGTATTTTGACTATGAATATTTTGATTGACGATTTTGAGTTCAGGCCAATTTTATTTCGAAAAATTTTTTTAAGCCCGACACGACTCGGGGAGAAATCTCACCACACCATGAAAACATTCAACAGTCGCTCTATACTCAGACAACACATCCATACTCAAGATGCAATCAAAATCCCTCATCTCCAAGGAGATCAAATTAGCCACTACCACATTCTGATCAAACCGTATCACACAGTCCACCACAATCTCATGGGACATCAACCAAACACCAGCCGGAGTAGACACAGATACAACATCACCCAGTGGGGAACTCCCAACCCACACTCATACACAAACCATGCAGAAACAAAGGAGTGTGATGCTCCTGTATCAACATAAAACTCTCGCACGAAAATCAAATATAGAGCATGTACCTTCAATAACTCCACCAGGCATCTCATCAGCCTGCTCCCTCGACAAAGAATTCACCTGGGCCTGCTGTGGTCTCGAAAAATGAGGTCTTGAAGGTCCTCCAAACCTAGACGGTTCACGGGGTTGGAATCCAGATCGTTGGGTCGGGGCAGGAGGTTGCAGCCTCTGCGAAGAACCACCAGCCAAACCTTGTTGTGAAGGAAAGACTGTCCCCTCAACAAAAGGCACACTCTCAGAAAGTGTCCAGGCTGCCCACAGTTGTGGCAAGTCCCCTGAACTCCACGGAACTGCAAAGTCATGTGCTTACCACCGCATTGTACACAAGACACTCCTCCCGATCCACTGCCACTAGAGCTCACAGAACCAGAGGAACTAGAATTTGACTTTCTCTTAAACTGCTTCCCACGAGGCCTCAACCTCTGACGGTTCGATTTATGCGAAGATGAGGAGATTGTGAAGTATGCATCCCTTAAGGCGCCGGATAGTAACCTCGTCCAACTGTCATCGGAACCTACGTCGACGCCTCCAACAAACTCTCCTCAATATCAACTGCTCGATCCACCGCCACAACATACATCGATGGGGCACCAACCAACACAAACTGAAAAAAATATGGCCTCAATCCCTTAATAAACTTGTTCCTCTTCGTTCGCTCTCTGCTAGCAACGTGAGGACATACGCCAGAAGTGAGGAGAACTATCTAGCATGTTTCCCTTGCTTCAGGTTGTCAAACTCCCTCTCTCGGTTATTGAAGTACGACTCTGGGGTATACTCTTGTTAGGACCGAAAAACACTTAGCAGCGCTGATTTGAAAGATTAATTTAAAGTTTTGTGCTGCTATTCAATAGATGAGGTGCAATACCTATTGTTCTTGAACACATAAAAACTCACAAGATGAGCACCGGAGACAGATCTGGTATGATTTAAAAATCATGACGGAAAATACCAGAACTGAAATCCTATATTTTAAAACAACTCAAACAGATTTATGTTACAACATAAATCTGTTCAAGACTTTGCAAGTGCTAGTGTGCTGCTGTGTATGCGAGAATGCTAAGGAAATGCTAAGTGCTGATTTTTGTTTATGCGTGCGTGCTGAATGCGTTATGCGTGTATGCGTCCTAAAGTAAATAGCAAGGCTGAATGAATAAAGAACACGATACAAAACACAGCATATTTGTTTCTGGAAGTTCGGATATCAACATCCTACATCTCCCCTTCTTCCACCTCGGAAGGCTCCACTAGAAGATTTGATCTTACAACTGCGTGTACAGACCCAATCCCACAACCAGCAACTGTGAGAACTCCTAGACTCCTCAAATGCACAAACAGCCGCAGCTGTGTGACTGACTACATACACAAGAGTTTTACGTCTTCATGCTTGGACGGACAGCTCTTGTAATAGTTCCAACAGCTCTTGTAATAGTTCCAACAGCTCTTGTAATAGTTCCAACAGCTCTTGTAATAGTTCCAACAGCTCTTGTAATAGTTCCAACAGCTCTTGTAATAGTTCCAACAGCTCTTGTAATAGTTCCAACAGCTCTTGTAATAGTTCCAACAGCTCTTGTAATAGTTCCAACAGCTCTTGTAATAGTTCCAACAGCTTCTGTAATAGTTCCAACAGCTCTTGTAATAGTTCCAACAGCTTCTGTAATAGTTCCAACAGCTCTTGTAATAGTTCCAACAGCTTCTGTAATAGTTCCAACAGCTCTTGTAATAGTTCCAACAGCTTCTGTAATAGTTCCAACAGCTCTTGTAATAGTTCCAACAGCTTCTGTAATAGTTCCAACAGCTCTTGTAATAGTTATGATGACGTCACGGGTGCTGCCACCAGCTTCTTCAACATATATGCTAACATCAGCGTTACTGATTTCAGTTTCCTCCAACAGATATGCTGACGTAAGCTTTGCTGTTTCTCGATTTCTTTCAATCAGCAATGCTGACGTCATCGTTGCTGCTCGTAGCTTTCTCCAGTAGATATGCTGACGTCATCATTGCTGCTCACAGCTCTTGCGCTACTGATTCCAGACTTCTACTGTTCATCTTCTTCTTCGACATTTCTTCCAGCAGACTTCATAGATTCTGTTCCAGATCACATTTTCGCATGAGGCCTGTGCTATTCCCTCCGAAATGGTCCAACGAGCAAGACTCACTCCTATGCAGTGAGCTCCTCCGTTTTTGGCCAAATTCCTTTGTTTAGGCCTCCGAAAATACGATTTACTCTTTAGCAAGTATCACAACTGCTGGTCTAAATTGGCCTCCACCTGATTACGAACAACCGACTCAACTTTGGGCGTCTCCATTGTTAATCCAGCTGCCGTTTACATTGATAAACCAAACCAACTGCTGAACTTAACATTCAAACCACGACTGGACAGATTCTGCTACTGCTGATCTTCTTCTTTGATCCTAAAATCTGTACACTCAAGTAGAATTGTTAGAAACACAATAACAGGTTTTGTGTAATTCAAAACTTAATCAGGATCTATCAAAACAGATCCATCAACTCTTGTGGAAACGCTGCACAGAAGCTCTCCCAAGAAACCAGAACTCAAATCTATCTCATCACTCTGAAAGTACCCTTCCACCAACGTTGAGCATTTTCCCTCAACTGCAAAACGGCCAAATTCAGTCTCCGCTCTGCGGTGTACTCCAAAGTATCGAACAAGTCCTCCATATGCTCCAACCAGCCTTCATCCAAAAGACCACCCTCGGCGCCCGTGAACATATGGGGATTTGTTCTCTGGAACCTAGCAAACACTAGCTCCATCTCACCTATCTGTCTCGTCAAATCCTCCACCTCTGCCTGTCTCTCTCTAGGACACAAAGGTATATTCTGCTGAACATCGTCGTCACTCTACTAGGCCCTAGACTCCACAACGGTACGTCTAGCAGTCCTACCTCTACCAGTCCTCGGTGGCATATCTAAAAGACACTCAGGGTAAGGGATAACAGCTGATAATCACAGAGGCAATAAAAATAATCACATAAGCCACAGAGTCAATCAAAATAAAATCTAAACTCTGTTCCTAGACTCGAGTGTGATAGAAAATAAATGATCTTATCCAGTTTAAGCTCTGATACCAAAAATATCAGACCCCGTGATAATCAACAAAAATTAACAATACAATTAAGCACATAACCGCGGAAGCATAAAATAGGGCTTCAAAATTTTTCAAAGGTTTGGGCCTGAACACAAAATCATACATTCAAAATACTCATACTAAAAATAGGATTTAACTCAAAATCCAGCAACTAAGAAACTCAAATAACAGATCCCCAAATACATAAAAGCTCAGGGCATCCCCTGATTTATTACATAATCAAATACAACTGGGAATCTAATGAAATGGGGATCGACCAGCTGGCACTCCGCTCTGTCCAGCCTGGTTACCTAAAGTACCTGCAATGGGCCACACAGACCCAAGAACCCCTAAAACAGAAAAAGAATACGAGGTCAAACCTCAGTACGAAGAGCACTAAGATAACAACAATCATAAACATACAGTATTATAAGTCATGAATTCATGTGGCTGTCAAGGAATCAGTAATCTAGGCCAACAAGTCAGCTGGAAAATCGAGTGAGCCTCTATACCACGCACAACCAGTCAGCCGGTGGAAATCATCGGTACGTGATATTCAGGTCTGGCCACTCAATTAACCATCTCAGCTTGGTGGTATTCAGACACGACGAGTCAGTCGGTCACCACTCCGATGATAGCATTGTTCCTTTCAGACGCGACACATCTGCAGGCTGGTCACAATGTGGCTCAATTCGGTAATCAATCAAATATTAAGCTCAATATGTATGCATGAATGCCATTAAATTCAAATTTAATTTAAGCATGCATAATTCACGTAAAGCAGAAAAGAATAATCACTCAGGGAGCCAATTCTGTTCACGTAATTCATAGAATTCACATAACCCAGTTCATGCTTCAAAATACTCACACGCTTATGCCCAAAGCTGTTAACAAAAGCTCAATTCATACCTCAAATCATAGATTATAACTCAACAGATCTCACCAGGGCACGACAACCTCAGCCTGCTCAAGTATGCTTCCCCACTGGTCTCAACAACTACAGCAGGAACTGCCTGGGAGCTCAATCCAGAAGCTTAGAAGAACTGAAGAACTCTCGGGTCAAACTTCACAAAAATTCACGAACACTGTAAGTCCTTAACACTCCTCCTACGCGTCTACTAAGGTTTCCTAACTTGTAACAATCGAAAGAGCTATGGGAGACGAGCTCAACGCCACCCACCTTGCTCCAAACTGCGACAGAAATCGACGGCAAATCGGAGAAATCATGCTCGGTGAACAGTAAGGGTTTCGAGGTTATCGAGGAAGAAGAAGGAAATATCAGGTTCAAAAAAATGACAAAGTGTTGGTCGATACTTTTCTTTAAATCACTAGGTCAAATGCTACAGTGAAATTCAATCACCGACATCATCAGATCCCAGCATCAGATGCTAGCGCTAAACAGATCCGGGCGTGTGAGGATTTATAAATTCGAATAGTGATTAATCAGTTTTGCATAGGATTAGTCACGAGATTTTGGTTGAATCAGCGATGAGAGATCGCTGATGGGCGTTGGAATTTCAGATGTTGTTTGTCAGCAGAGAGCGCTAAGAGACTCAGGAGCAACGACGTTTTGGGGAATAGGAACCAGCTGTTGGTTTCGTTACAGTGTTTCTTAGCGGGTAACGAAACTACATTGTTTGGATAAGTTGGAACTACAGCGTTTTGGGGGTAGCGCTTTGTGTCAGCTGTTGGTTGTATTGATATGATCAGACGTTGGTTTGATCAGCTGTTACAGTGATGGTGACGTGTCCCTCTACGACGTCGTTTTGGATTAGCGTAGAAGACCAGCAGTGAGTTGCGCGAGCATTCAGCTGTTGGTAATCAGCAGTGGCGTAATCAGATGTCAATGCTAGTCAACTCAGCAGTGAGTGAAGGGAGAAGCAGCTGTTAAGTCAGCGCGAGGATGTGATCAGCAGTCGCGTGTTGGTCAACTCAGTAGAGTTTACTGCTGGTGTTGTAGCACAAAACAGATGTTGCAATTGCAAGATATTTGAGCAGATGTGAGATAGCGCGACGTCGTTTGAGTTTTTAACGTATTCAGCTGCTGGTTGTTTTGAGAGAGATTTATCCTCAGTTGTTGGAGCGCTACGACGTCGTTTCGATTAGTTGGTAATGCATCGTTTCGATTAGTTGGTACGACGTCGTTTGATGTTGTGTAATTGAAGTGCAACGTCTATTCGTGTCGGCTGTTCCTGTTGAGAAGAAACATTGGATTGAGTTGTAAGATTTCTACTGTAGCTTTACCTGACGTCTGATTTAGGGGAAACAGCAGCTGTTGTATGGAGATTTATATATAAGTGTTGAGCGACACTCATAGCATTTTCCACCCGATATTTCTTATCTTCATCTTCAAACCCTCGATAGCTACTGTTCACCCGAATATTTCTTCACTATATTTCTGTCGATTCCAGCCGTTGTTTTGAATTATATTGGTGGCGCTGAACTCCTGGTGACTTGCTCTTTCGATTGCTACCCATTTGAGGCTGTAGTACAACCTTGGAGAGGATGGCGAAGTAGCAATGTTGTTCGATTATCTTCGCCAAGTGAAACCCGAGACTTCTTCAGCTCTCTTTAGCTTTTGGATTTCAGCTTCCAGGAAGTGCCTGCTGTGTTGGGCGTGACCAGAGAGGGGAAGATTTGTGCAGGTTGCGTGGTGCTGTGCCTTGAGAAATCTGTTGAGGTAGATTTAAGCTATTATAGGTACGAATTGAGCAGCTCTAATAGCTTTGAGCGTGGACATTACTATATTTCGTGTTATGAATTCTGTTTTAAATTGATAGCTAAATTACGTGAACCTATTTTACCTGATTTGGTTATTGATGTTTTGTTTTCACGAATTGTTATTGTATGCATTTAGAATTGATCATTGAATGGAATTCATATATACATCTGGATTGATTGATTGATGTCCCGATTGAGAGCCACGTTGTGACTGGCCGACAGATGTGTCGTGCCCGAAAAGTCCAACGCTATAATGGGAGTGGTGACTGCCGGATTCGAGTGTCTACCACCAAGCTGTGATGGGCTGACGGGCCCCAAATATCACGGACCAATGATTTCCCCGGTTGATACACTGTGTGGGTATAGAAGCTCGACCTGAGTTGATTTGCCAGTTGATCCACTTGTCTTGATTACCGATTCCTTGATATCCTCATGCATTTCATAACCTGATTTGTATCATGTTGCATGATTTGCTGTTTTGATGGCTCTTCGTACCGAGGCTTGACATCGTATTTCTTTTCTTGCTTTTGTGTCTTTTGGGTCTGTGTTACCCATTTGCAGGATCTTCAGGTAACCAAGCTGGACAGAGTGGAGTGCCAGCTGGTCCATCCACATTTCCTTGAGTCCCAGTTTATTTATTATGTATTGAACCAGGGGATGGCCTGTGTTGCTATGTACTTGGGGATCTGTATTTGATTTGATGTTTGATGTTACCTGTTTTTGTATGAGTTTAATTTAACTCGTATTTGGACTATTGATATTTTGAATGACGATTTGAGTTCTGGCCAAAATTATTTCGAAAATTTTAAGCCCGAGTTTACGCTTCCGTGATTATGTGCTTGTTTGTGTGTTAATCTTGAGTGATTAGCACGGGGCCTGACATTTTTGGTATCAGAGCTTAAACTGGGATAAGCTCATCCTCTTTTGATCACACTCGAGTCTAGGAACAGAGTTTTGATTTGATTTTTGATTCGCTCTGTGGCTTATGTGATTATATTATCTGTCTCTTTGATACCTGCTATTAGTCTTACCCGTGAGATTTGTTTAGATGCCGCCGAGGAGAGGTAGAGGTAGGACTACGTAGAGGTACCGCAGAGGAGTCTAGATCCTCGGATAGTGATGAGGGCAATGAGCAGGTTGAGGATGTTACGAGACAGATAGGCGAGATGGAGCTAGTTTTAGCTAGGTTCCAGCGGACGAACCCTCCGAATTTGCTGCTGCTGAGGGTGGTGCGTTGGCCGAGAGTTGTCTAGTGCAGATGGAGGAGCTGTTTGATACTTTGGAATACACTCCTGAGAAGAGATTAAAGCTGGCGGTGTTGCAATTGAGGGATAATGCGCAACACTGGTGGAGAGGTACGTCCCGTATCTTACGTGATAGTGTGGATGTGATTACTTGGGGAGCTTCTGTGTCGCGTTCCGACAGGAGTATACCCCGGAGTCCTACTACAACAGTCGCGAGCGAGAGTTTGATAATCTGAAACAAGGGACGATGAAGGTGGCTGAGTATTCCAGGCAGTTTTCTTCACTTCTGATGTATGTGCCTCACGTAGCTAACCAGGAGAGGACGAAGAGGAACAAGTTCATGAAGGGATTGAGACCTGACCTGTTCCGGATGGTGTTGTATGGTTCTCCTGCGACTTATGTTGACGTTGTGAATAGAGCGGTAGACATTGAGGAGAGTTTGTTGGAGGCAGAGGCTTTGGTTCAGCCGACGTCTGGACGTGCATTTCAGCCGGTGTAGAGTGTTTTCCTCTTCCAACCCAGTGATCTGGATTTCAACCCCCATGAACCGTCTAGGTTTGGAGGATCTTCTAGACCTCAGTTTCAGATACCGCAGCAGGCCCAGGCAAATGCCTTGACGAAAGAGCAGGCTGAGGAGACACCTGGTATGTTTATCGCAGGTACATGTTTTATCTTTGATTTTCCGCCGAGAGTTTAAATTGATACAGGAGCGTCACACTCCTTTGTTTCTGCATGGTTTGTTCATGAGTGTGGGTTGAGAGTTACCCCACTGTGTGATGTCGTATCTGAATCTACTCCTGCTGGTGTGTGGGTGATGTCCCGAGAGATCGTGGTGGATAGTGTGATTCGATTTGATCAGAACGTGCTAGTGGCGAATCTGATTGTCTTGGAGATGAGATATTTTGATTGCATCTTGGGAATGGATGTGTTGTCTAGCTATAAGGCTACTGTTGACTGTTTCCATGGTGTGGTGAGATTTCTCCCGGATTCGGATGAGAAATGGGATTTCTATGGCACGGATTCGAGGTCGAAGATTCCATTGGTGTCTTGCCATGGAGATGTTTAGTCTGTTATCGCTGGATAATTCTGGATTTATTATCTATGCGCTTGACGTTTCCCAAGAGTCACGATTGGAGTTGAGTGACATCCCGATCGTCCGAGAGTTTCCAGACGTGTTTCTGGATGAGATTCCTGGATTCCCTACGAGACGTGAGATCGACTTCAGTATCGAGTTGGTGCCCGGTAAAACCCCGATTTCTAGAGCTCCATATCGGTTGGCGCCAGCAGAGTTGAAGGAAATCAGGGATCAGTTGAGAGATATTCTGGAGAAAGGCTTCATAAGACCGAGTATGTTGCCTTGGGGAGCTCCGATTCTTTTTGTGAAGAAAAAGGATGGATCTATGAGGATGTGCGTGGATTCTGACAGTTGAACAAAGCGATCGGTGAAGAACAAGTATCCTTTGCCGAGGATCGATGACTTGTTCGATCAGTATCAAGGATCTGTGGTGTACTCGAAGATTGATTTGCGCTCTGGCTATCACCAGTTGCGGATTAGAGACGCTGATGTGGCGAAGATAGCTTTTCGGATGAGATATGGGCATTATGAGTTTCTTGTGATGCCGTTTGGGTTGACGAATGCCCCAGCTATTTTCATGGATTTGATGATTCGCGTCTTTAGCGTGAACTTTACTGCTGCAAGCTCCATATCATGCGTCGGATAGTTCTGCTCATAACTCTTCAGCTGTCTCGACGCATATGCGATAACCTTGACACCCAGCATCAGAACTACACCCAAATCTCTCAGAGAAGCATCTTTATACACCACAAACTCCTCATGAACCACAAGCATCGCTAATACGGGCATTGAAGTGAAAGCCTCCTTCAGCTGATCAAAGCTCCTCTGGCACTCGGGAATCCACACATATTTCACATTCTTCTTGGTCAGGGCTGTCAAGGGCACTGAAATTGAAGAGAACCACTTGATGAACTTGTGATAATATCCTGATAAACCCAAGAAACTGTGAATCTCTGCTGCATTCTTTGGAATACCCCAGTTCTGAACTGCCTCCACCTTTGAGGGGTGCATAGAAATCCCATATCTAGAGATGATATGCCCCAAAAACACCACCTGCTCGAGCCAAAATTCGCACTTGCTGAACTTGACATACAGTCTGTGCTCTACCAAGGTCTGCAATGCGGTCTAAAAAAGCTGTCTGTGCTCCTCTAAGATTCTCGAGTAGACCAAGATGTCGTCAATGAATACTATGATGAACTGGTCTAAGTACTGTCTGAATACCCGGTTCATCAAACCCATGAAGATCACTGGGGCATTCGATAGTCCAAACGGCATCGGCAAAAAACTCGTAGTGGCCGTATCGTGTTCGAAATACAGTCTTGGACACGTCCTCCTCTCTAACCCGCAACTGATGTCTCAAGTCAATCTTGGAGAAAACCGAAGCTCCTTGCAACTGATCAAACAAGTCCTTGATCCTCGGAAGTGTATACTTGTCCTTCACTGTAACGCAAATCAACTCCCGATAGTTGATGCACAACCTCATACTGCCATCACTCCTCTTCACAAACAGAACTGGCACGCCCCATGGAGAAAATGTAGAGCGAATAAATCCCTTTTCGAGCAACTCCTGAATCTTCTCCTTTCAGCTCCTTCATCTCCGTAGGAGCCAATCAGTATGGTGTCTTAGAGATAGGCATTGTACCTAGAATCAACTCAGTCGAAAACTCCACATCTCTCTCCGATGGAAATCCCACAATGTCATTAGGGAAAATATCTGCAAAGTCCCTGAAAACCTCCATATCAGACAGTGAAGGGCCTGCTGTACCTCTTGAAGTGGTAACACTGGCCAAGAATGCCTGACATCCAAGCTCAACTAACTGCATGGCCTATAGAAAAGATATTGTGACGTCCCAATGCTCATGGGGTCACGAAAGAATAATAAAAAGAAAAGAAAGGCTGAATGGGAATTGTTATAAGCTGTATTTCTTATAAATAAATCAAAATTCAAACACAAACATAATATGGCGCCAAGTACTGGAACAACTGAAACAATTTCTTTAATAACAGGTGTTACAAAAGTGCGAAATGCGATATTACAACTTTGCAATTCTATATGAATTCACTATTGTTGTAATAGATCTAATACAGACTTAACAAAAGATCAAAAACAACAACAGCGGCTGCGGAAAACATCGGCCGTAGATAAACACAATCACCACAGCTGGTTCAGTCGCTGCCTCCCGCCTGCCCCAGCTCTGTCCCACATGCACCATTTTAAAACTAATGAGCCTAGGGGCTCAGCAAGTAAAATCTGAAGATAACAATTTTTCATAATACAGGCAGACATCTAAACATGTCGTAATTTAAGAAAATAGTTTAAAGGAAGTCATTCATCAGCTTTAATAAACTTTCTTTCGTTAAACATGGAAATGGGAAGATGACCTAGATCCCATTCTTATTTTCTTGTAATTTATGGCTTAGAAGCTCTCCTTAGGTCCATGGTGCACCTGATCAAGTGACTATTGATATCAGCCTTAGCATTTAGCTCGTGGTTAAGGGGCAACTGACATCTGGACAGCTGCTCACCCTTCCATGGTGACCGTCTGTTATCTATGCCATAAATCCTTAAATTGAAACGTTCTTCCTTTAAACTCATAGCTGGTTGAAATTTTATTTTGAATCATCATTCGGGTTCACAGTGCTTCGAAATTGTTTCGTTAAAACTTCTTTAAAACATTGTCGAGTATCGGGTTCTACTGCTGAGACTTATCGCTAAACGGAATCAGCTGTTACTAAGGGAAACAATGTGATTTTAGTAAAACAGACGCAACGATATTCGATAACATTGAAACAGATGTAGTAAATGAAACGACGTTGTTAGTGTAAAAAAATCAGACGTTGGGTAAACAATCAGCAGTTGGTTCTAAGGAAATCAGCTGTTAGATAAAATCAGCTGTTGGTTCTAAGGAAATCAGCTGCTGGATAAAATCAGCTGTTGGTTCTAAGAAAATCAGCTGCTAGATAAAATCGGCTGTTGGTTGTTGACCGTAGTCAACTCAGATGTAAGATAAACAAATGAAGAACTAACCCAACCCAGACGCAAAACAACTCACGGCGGAACGTAACACTTAGAATTTTCTTAACACAAAGATAGCTGCTGAAAAGGGGAACTACTGAGTATAACTTGGTGTTGTAACATCAAAACGACGGCTGCGCTATCAGCCGTTGCCTATCAAACCAGACTTAACTTCTGATTCAACTAGCAACATCGATTGCATAGCGTCAAGTTCCGATGTCACCATCCACCGGAAGGAAGATCATTCAAGAACGTACTACTTAAACCCGATTGCTCAACATTTTGAAAACAACATTTTCATCTTATTAATCGAAGCACTCTTTAAAACTTTGTAACAGAAACAAAACTGGAACCCGATCATCAAAGTACTTCCTAAAACATGCTTAAACATGAACATAACTTATCTTAACATAAACAGGCAAAAATCATGCACTGAAGAACAATATATGCTTTAAAATGGCGTAGAAAGAATCAGCCTTTACTTGCCTTAAACCTGCGAAAAAAAGAAGTAGCGGGTCTCCACAGGAGTTCTCCACAAGCACCACTACGAGCACTTTGAAGTTTTTAGAGAGAAAGTGAGAAATTTCTGGACAACGATGAAACTCTCTTGTTATGAAAACAATCATATACGGGATATGACTTGTAGTAGGTATTAACACTCGAGTAGGCATGGGATCCTACCAACCCGTGTCATTTTCCAAAGAATTTGTCAAATATTCCCTTCTACTATTTTGAATTTGAAAAAATTACCAAAAAATTTTAAAAAAAACTATTTTTGTCCAGCTGAGGGCATTTTAAACTAAAATCTGAATCTGCTCGTGTTTATGCTCGGGCGACAGCTGCCTGGAAACCTTCCGCGTCATGTCTCAAAGCAACAACTGAAAATCAGCTGTTAAAACAAACGAAATAAACTTAAGGCTGAAATACACAATATCAAATAAGCCCTTGAAATAGAAAAGGGTTAAATATGTGGTCCTATGGATTTTGGGGCGTTACAACTCTACCCTCCTTAAAGAAATTTCGTCCTCGAAATTCACTTACCAAACAATTATGGGTAACGACTAAGCATATCAGCTTCTGTTTCCCACGTAGCTTCTCGTTCAGATTGATTGAACCATTGCACCATAACCATAGGAATACTACGGTTTCTCAGCATTCTAATTTCTCGAAGAATAATCCTCTCGGGTCTCTCTTCGTAACTTAAATCTGATGCTAGCTGAATAGGTTCATGACTTAATATGTGAGATGGGTTAGGAATATACTTCCTCAAAGCTGATACATGGAATACGATGTGCACCGCTGACAGCTGCGGGGGCAACGCTAAACAATAGGCTAACGTCCCTACTCTTTCTAAAATCTCATATGGTCCAATATATCTGGGACTCAGCTTCCCTTTCTTCCCAAAA